>JARLTB010000070.1:4197500-4420000 GCA_030141615.1 Unio pictorum
ACAAACACCAGATAGATCACACTGGATCATAATTGATAAATTGGATCCGGTAAAAAATCACGATTAGCATCAATAGTCATCTTGGACGAAACAATTGCGACAGGAACATGTACCGGAACGTACTTCAGTAACAATAATTCTGCAAAGCAATACGCTACATAAAATGTACCACTCGTACATGATCTTCCTCGGCTGAAAACAGGCTCCTTGAATTGTGTGGACCAACGTGGAAGAGACAAGTTTGTAAACTAAAAATTTAAAGCATGAATGGACTTATCAAATCACGAAAAAAAAATTGCATAATGGAAATACTCAATTTCGCAACGGAGCTAAGATAGATGAAGATGATACTTTAGAAAAATATATTGAAAAATGCCATAGTCACTGTGTGGTAAAAACAGTAACCAATGAAATGTTGTACACTTCTGATACTAATTGCAGTAAAGGTGTTCCAAAAGTGCTCCAGTAACATTAATTGATCATAAGTCACGTGCATGGACTAACAAAATTTCCACAAGAAAAAGCAAAAAGATTTTACAGCTGCGATGTCTACTGAAAATTCTACAACATCTGTTACCCTGTGTCAGTCTGGTCAATTCCCAGAGATGACTCCATAGATGAATTAACATTTGATCAGTTTGTGTTGCTATCTGGAATTATATCTTAGAATGAATCTTTTCAACGTGCGATGAATCATATATTTGGTGAAATATGATGTCGACAGAGACGATTTACTCAAAAAGTGCTTTACGGCGGCGTCTGTTTTGGTGTATATAGCCCAACAAAACAATTCAGGGCGTCCATCAACAAATACAATTATCTGTGATAGATCAAAGACATATGTGTAGTTCGGTCATGGTGGTCGTTGGAACACAAATATAATTCCTCCGATATGATTTATGTTGACAATGTCGCTACTTATTTTGCTGCTTTTTTGGACTTCGCGAGTGTCATCCATATTTTGAATGATTCGGACATACGGCACACAAAATGACTCATCATCATTATCATCAGTCCCTTGACCTATGGTGGTCGTCAAGGCGCTGTGCTGCTTAACATCTGAACAGTTCCCTCGATCTCGATCATTTGTCTCGATCATGTGCCGACGCCTGTGTCTCCGCAAAACGTTTCCTGGTCCATTCTGTGATGTTGTCAGTCCACCTTTTTCTCTGTCTACCTCTCCTTCTACATCCTTGGAGTCTGATCTGCAGTACTGTTGTGGATAAACTGTTGACTCTAGTAACATGGTCATACCAGTTCAGCTTTCTCTTGTTGACGGTGGTGATATGGTTTTCATTTTGGCCTACTTTGTACCTGATGGTGTTACGCAGTTCTTCATTTGTCATGTGGTCCATTTAAGAGATGCCAATGATGGTTATGTAGCATCTCATTTCAAGTGAATGGTTTCTTCTTTGTAATTATGCTGTCAGGATCCATGCCTCATATAAATACAACATATTGAGATCAGTAGTAATCTCAATAGTCTGATTTTAGTTTTCATACAGATATTGTTGTCTCTCCAGATGGCTCTTAGCTTTGAGAAAGCTGATGTTATTTGTGTTGCTCGTGAAAAGATTTCTGCTCTCGATTCCTCATCTTTCTTTTGGAACCAAGGTATATGAGCTGGCTTACTGTTTCCAGTTCCTGCCCTCTGACTTTAATCTTGGTTGAGATTTGTTTGCTACAATCTGTTGTCAACATTTTCTTCTCGGTGTTTATCTCCGTGACAAATCTGGAAGATGTTTCATCCAGGTTCTTCACTAAGGTGGCAAGATGGTCTGCACTGCTTGTCAGCCCATTAATGCCGTCTGCAAAGCGGAGATTGTTGATGTTACACCCTCCAGTGCTGGCTGTCCCACAGTATTGTTCCAGGGCTTTGCTCATGATGCGCTCTAAGTAGTTGTTGAAAAGCGTGGTGGACACGAGACAGCCTTAACGTAGTGCAACTGTTGTATGGAACTGTTGTCTCCCACAGAACCTTGATCAATTACAGCATTGGTAGCCTTGGCGTACAACTGTTTGATGGTATTGGTCAACTTTTGACCCATGTTGTACTTCTTCATTGTGGCCCACAATGTCTCGTGCCACACTCTGATAAACGTCTTTTTGAACTACCAACTACAGATAGATGTCTTGTTGATGTTGCGAGTACTTTTCACACAGAACCCTGAGATTAAATATTTGTTCTGTTGTGCTTCTTCCACTCCGAAACCTTCCCTATTCTGCAGCGATTATTTCTACTGCTTGTGGGTTCAGTCTGTTCAAGATGATCTTCAGCATCACCTTACTAGCATGTTTGATCAAACCGATAGTTCTGTAATTTTGGCACAGCTGGAGTATGCCTCTTTGGGGGAATACTATAATCAGTGACTGGGTCCACTTTGTTGGCCATTCACCTGTCTGCCAGATCAAGCAGCAGAGTTTTGTTAATAGCTCTATTACTGATTCCCTACCCCGTTTTTGATAAATTCAGCTGGGATGTTGTCTTCTCCAGCTGCCTTCTCACTCTTCAGTGCTTTTATTGATGACTTCACGTCTTCTTTGAAAATGGGAAAATGTGGAGTTTGGAACTAGGTTTTATTCTTTGACTTCATAGAGTCCCAACATGAGCCATGTGTAGTGTTCGAGCTGATGTGCCAACTCTTGGAGTCTTCTATTTTGAGCCAGAGTTCTATTGTTCCAGGTGTCTATGGCGATGCTGTCTCCAGCTCTGTGTTTACGCCAAGTACCAGTAGCACACGTATCACCTCCGTTCTGGTGGACAACGGCAGGCGCGTTCCTTGTTGACCAAGCGACTACCAATGCGGTATGGTAACTTCAGATTTGTAAATCATTATCAGTGTGTCTTTGGTCAAATGTCGTCTGGCGGAGCCAATGCCTCTCCAGACCAAGGAGGTGCCAGAAGGCGATTTAGTACATCGTCCATCAGCCTCAGGGTTTTCACTCTGGGTTTTATTTTAAGGTTGACTGCCTTAACAAGGTACAGGAGACACATGTATGGGCAAATGCGTCCATTTCCCGAGCAGATAAAGCATTTGCCACTGTCATCCATATTTTGATCGATTTGGAAAACCGACACACTGAAGGATTAGAGTTGCAATAAAGGGGAAACAACCAAATGTCGATCTTACTTTATCTGTGGCTATTGAATAATTCGAGGTTTCAGCAATTATACATCAGGTTGAAATAATTTGGTAACGCCTTCATTTTAATAAACAAGATACCAATGTCAATCGCAAAGACTGCTCCTCAAACAGTCAGCGTAGTTTGGCTCCACTAGTGTTATTACGAAATATATTAGACCCTAATATTTTAACGTACTTAACAGTAACCTCTGCGACAATTCCATACAAACAAAGTTTGGTTACCACAGGACAACACAGATATTTTCATAAAACGTATTGGACAATTCACTCAGGTTTCACCATCTGATAATGCACCTCTTTGTGCGAGATTAATCAGGGATGCAGCAGAATTAGAGTTTGTCATCATGGACACATAAGCAAAAGGTGTGTTGGTGGCACGATGAAATGCAAGAACACGAGATGGAACAATTATTGTAACTATCATTAGCTATTGCGACTGCAATTTACCTCAGTTCCCTCATTTGACATCATTTATGCTGGGTTATTTGTCAATCAATATATTATCGACGATCAACATATTTCCCAATAACGCTGTTACAGTCTCTACGGAATCTATAGTAATCGTTGTAAAAAGAATCTATTTAACCCATTTGTCGAAAAAGGCACCGAAGGTGTTAATGGGGTGTGGAGAATAAAACACAAACAAAAACGTTAAAATTCTGCTATTTATCACGTCAACAGTAATGTATCACAGATTTCATCGGCACATTCAACAAATTATTTAATTACGAGACATAGCATGTGACGGGAACGGGGATTGTACTGATTGGGTGTCCCGCTTAATATGGTTCTCGTTATCAAGAGCTTGACCGCCCTCAGTGTTCTTGCCCAGTCCGAGTACATATAAGTGGTGAAGCTCATAGATGTAAATATAAATGAGCAGATATATAGAGATCAAACCAACACGGCCTTGTACAGATAAACAAACAGTTTAATCAATTACATAAAATATCTATGAGAAGTCATTACATCAGGAATATATATGCTATTAAAAAACAAAACTTTCTCGAACTACAAAGGAAAGCACAAATGGACTTAAATAAATAGCTGATCTGTTTACTGATAGATTCAGTTCATCATAGAATCGAGTGAACAACGTCTTGTACAATTGCATAACCTGTTTCTTCGGTTCGCTCTAATTCCACTATAACTATTCAGAACCCTTGATCTCAGGATGCTACAGTCCGTCTCTGGATACTTTCAGAATACCTCTCATAATTGATACGTCGCAGAATTCTTTATATTAGTTCGGCGGATTACTTCGACAACAGTACCCTTTCGATAACAGTTTTTTACGAGGGAATTTCTTGAGAATCCCTCTGAACCTACTCTGGATTCTCTTGCAGGAAAGCTTAGACTGATTAAAATTTTCGATGAGGCAATATTAAACCTAGGAAATTGTGTACGGGGAAACACGCCCCTTAATTAGCGTAGCTAAGAAGTCAATTCTATCTGCCGCCTTTCACAGAGACACCAAAATCTGGGTCAGTTTGACCTGGTAGTTTGATAGTTACAGAGTTTCTGCGATTTTCTAATTGTGACAGATTTATCATGAAAATAACGCCTACCGTGTCCCTGATAGTCCGTCTTGGTGCTGTCTAAACAAATGCTTAATTAAGAATAACATTCTCTCCTCGAAAGGACATTCTGAACATGGCAGTATGGTGGTTGATACCCGCCTGTTTTCCATAAATCTAATTAATGGTTCTCTGGTCTCAACTGATTAATTCTTGTTAGATCGCCAGCACTTTGCCCCTTCACAGCATGGTCTATCTGATTAGTCCTGGTGTTTCTGGTATCAAGGCGTCTGATAGAATGAATCAGAAATTCATATATGATTGTGTTGATGCCAACTCACAGGCATGCCAACGAGAGGGTATCGCGTGGTGTCAGCGCATGCATGTATCGTAGATTATTTGTTTGGCATGGTGATACAGCGCACTGAAACGAATGGGACAAAAATATATCCCCATGAAAATTATTTTTGACGAAATATGCATGGTGTCAAAGGATATTTCAAAACTATTTCTTGATTAACTAATGATCGAAAACACTTATTATTATGTGTGGCGATTCATTGGAACCTCAGCGTTTTGTTGGAGATTCCCCAAAATGACTGGTTAAGCAACTACGTTGGTTACTAAGAAGATCACGACAGTTAAAAGTATCCAATAAAATTGTACGAGATTCATGTCGGCGTAAATTATGTGATCATCACAAAGCAAAAACCTATTGTGTTGGACTTAGGTATATGCACTAACAATTCATTCGTTTAGGGATAAATATTACCAGATACTAATATCTGGATTGTCGATGATCAAATAGAATGGTCCAATTTAGTTTATCTGTCTGTGTCTAGAGTAACGAAAATATTTTAGTTACACAGGGTTGTCTACGAGTTAAAAGTTTCCAGCAGGGTCTTCGACTCCATGGACAACAGTATGACCAGAATTAATAATAACGCAATGAAGAAAAATGAACTGATATTTAAAACAAATACCACGCGCCAGTCTGATCTGGATGTGGAAATGTCATGACGCTAAAACAACGACAAAATAATAACTGTCCCTACTGTAGCTCAATAATGTGTCAATATTTTCATAATGTCGTACGACAATGTACCGTTGACAGAATCGATAGTTTCTGGCAAGGACGAGAACATGTCGCACCGATAGTGTCTTAAATGTTATAGATTCAGAAGAGGTAGTGACTCTTGTTTTCTTTTGTTTTAACTCGTATCCAATCTGGTGGTAACTGGATGATTTTAGGAATTACCTGTAATTGTTAAGGGACATATCCATGCTGAGGAGATATTGAAACTAGTCTGTATATTGCAGGACGCATAGTAGATGTTACCACTCTCGAAATTAATGTGTTTTCCACACTCCACACGTGATCATTTGCTCTTGCTGCACCATCCTTAAATTCAACATTTTCATATAAATACTTTAGTTACTCTACTAACAAACTCCTGTTGTGGTCGAGCCACCGGTACTTTTGTCATGGTATATGTATTTTATTTCGCGATTACATCGACAGGTTTCGTGTTAATTTTACGAGCGACTTTGTTATGTAACGTGGAAACTGCATGAAGTGTCTCGGAACCCATTTTACAAGATCTGTCATTGTTCAGTAATTCTTGGGCATATTGATGTGTTTTTAATTAAATCCTTCAACGTTTCCCTGATTGCATGTACTGCTGTGTCCTTGTCTGATTTTAACATAATATTGTTGCATCAACGTCGTTGCTGCAATAATATATTCTTTTCAAGGATGTACCCGTGGCAAATGTAGATAATGTAGAGGTCCTCGCTCACAAATTCGTTCAAACTAAACTGCGACTTATGTTTTTGTTTTAGACGATAACCGCTCACACTCTTTCTATCTACTTGCAAAATCTACGATTGTCAACGCGTATGTGTGTATGCAACGTTTATATACGTCATGTGGTAATCACATCTCTAGGAGTCGCTGCCCGTTTTCATTCATCCTCCCAATGCCAAACTTGCCAAGACATGACGACCAAGAGTCATGGTCAGCACTCACCCTAGCGTTGATGTCTCCCAGTAATATTAAGTTCTCTTTCTTGGGAATTAATCGATGAGCTAGTTTAATTTGTCGTGGAACCCATCCTAGGTATCTGTGGTGGCGTTTAGTGTGTGAACATCAACGCTGATCAGGTGACAAACCCGGTTATGGCGTAGAAAGAACAAGGGATAACAGTGTTTCGTTTCCTTGTTGGCGAGGGTCATATTATCAGCAGCAAAGTGTAACGGACGGCGAATCCAACACCAAACCCTCTGGATTAATCAGCGCTCTTTCCTTGCCATTATAACGTGCATTTTTCGTCTCTTTCGGAACCGTAATCTAGTAGCTGTGTCTCCTGCAATGAGATCTTGTCGATCTGGAGTCTTGCAAGTTCGTCATTGATGGTCCGGATATCCTAGGTACCTAGCATGAGAATCAGAGGTTTCCTTGTTGTTTTTTGTTTGTTTGTAAGCCCTACCCAGTGGGGCAGACGAACTGTGGCAAGACGGCTTCATATTATCTGGGGGCTGCCCAGCTTGAGACGGTAGATTCTAGTGAGACCCGTTAGTCTCTTCCACCGTCGGAAGAAATAACGGTAAACTGCTCCTTCCCTTGTTGTATAGATACTGTGAAGCGAAGCTCGCGTGTTACCTCTAAAGCCCAAGCCTTGATAGGGTGATATAAAGAAAAAATATGTTGCCCATGCTGATTCCCCCTCTCCACTCAGCTGATGGTATAAGGGACAGGACAATCCGATACGTCATAGCACCAGCGGAGTCCCAACATTTGCCTAGATGACACTGAAAACACTGCCGTACGTACGTACGTACATCCATCCATTCATCTATACATCCATACCGACCTATCCACGCACGCACGCACGCACGAGCGCGCACACACACACACACACACACACACACACACACACACACACACACACACACACATACATACATACATACATACATACATACATACATACATACATACATACATACATACATACATACATACATACATACATACATACATACATACATATTTAGCAAAAAGTAATTGCGAAATATTTACGTTTGAAGTTTAACTAAAGAAAAAAAAAATTATTTCAACAGATTGAAATCATTTTAAAATGTCTTTCTGCTACGGGTACATTGTGTGGTCACGAAAATGTACGAGTGTTGCATAAAATAAAACATTGTTTGATGTCAAGCCACAGTCTGAAAAGTGAGATTAATTAGTTCAATTACGAAGTCTGTCATGGATGGACAAGGATGAAAGCAACGGTATGCAAAAAGACAATAGTTCCAAACCTTACATTGCATAGTGTAGAATTAGGATAAAACCTAGAAAATTACGCCCAAAAAAGTTTACAGGAAACAAAAATCACAAAGAAGGTGTAGTAGTGGTGGTGGTGGTGTATTCGGATGTTAGCTTATTTCTTTTAATAATATATTATTGATAACTAAAATTACTCCTTATCGACAAATATAGAAAATGCAAAACGTGTTACCAGCACAGGCAGAAAAGAGAAATATACTAATCATTATCATGGATCCTTAGACATTTTCAAATTAGATGAGGTAGCCGGACATTGCCTGTAATGTAAAATACGAGACTATTTAAAACTATAATTCAGATTCGGGTACTTAAGGAATGGCAACATAGTATAGTCTAAAATAGTTTTGAATTATTGTAATATACCCGTAACACAGATAAAGATGGGAAACGTACACGTATTAAACACTTTAATTTTTGAATTTGGGTTAGGGTGGGGGTGCCAAGCGTCACCTCATAAGACCGCTGTTTTAGTCAGAACTTACCGTATCACGTTGTCCAAACGAAAAGAATCATGGTACCTTCCTTTACATAGAAAAAAATAGATATAACTCTGAAACGAGGACAAATCATTTAGACCAGAGACATTATCGCGAGAAAAGTATCTGACCGATTCTTTTGCATCCCCATGCTCCGTCATGTTAAATGTATACTGTCGACTTGGTAAGACTATCTCCTATACATATTCAAGATAGGGACCGCTCCGATGGACTAGTGGTTAGAGTGTCTTCCTCGGATGTAAGAGGTCGTGGGTTCGAACCCCGACCAAGTCGTACCAAACACATAAAAATGGTACAACCAGCTGCCTCGATTGGTCTAACTGGTTCCAGGATAATGTGATGTGGTGGGAAATAATGTCTATAGCAGGATGCCCCAATGCTATACATCACAATAAACTGTTACAACGTAGACATCGTAGGTAAAGTACTGAAAAATTAACAAAGTTACGTTAAAAATCCAAATCAAGCACACTGTCATGTAATTATTTTCTATGAAGCTATGAAGTTTCGATGAATATCAGACACAAACAATTAGCAAAATGTGGTGTATTTCAGCACAATTATACCATACATCCACAAAGGTATGATTTCCTGAAACCATAGATTCAGGAATGAAATAAGTTTTACTGGGGATACAAAAATTGTATCGGAAATTGATAAAATGAAACAACCCCCCCCCCCCACACACACACACACACATAAAGTGCTTTGTGACATCTCTTTGTCGTTGATCATACATTTTAATGCAATAAAATATTCATAAAAGGGGCTTCCTGTATTACCCAGTATACAGATGACTGGGTGGTTGAATGGACAGGTAGAACAATAGTTGTGAGAAAGTAGATTTGTGTAAGTGTAATTCAAATTACTAAACCATAGGACACTGCAGGTGAAACGATATGTTTACTTATAATAAATAAAAGGTGTATCTTGTTTCAGGAATAGCTTTAAACTTGAAGTGTTCATGCATGACTGATCCCCATCGTCACTATTATCGTACAATACCAATATTCAATATCAGATAAAAGAACATCCACTACATCTACTTTACTAAAACTTTGCGAGATTCCCAATAGTCGAGTTTCATAAGCACCTATAATCCAAGGTAATTACACGTGACTAAAAATGTGTTACATCATCCCGAGTCATACGTCACTACAACCACCCCGACTTACTCTCGAACAAAGTCGTTATGTTCATAATAACAAAGTAAAATTTACGATTTATAAAAGCTTTTCTAAACAAATTCAGAAAGAAAATAAAAACAGTATTTAAGATCGAGGGAGCAATAGAATATATGAATCAATGATAGTTGAAGGAACGAACGAATGGATGAATGAAATAATTCATATGCAAACAAATAATACATGAACGAACAAACGAGCTAAGGAATAAACTAACACATAAATAAAGAAATAAATAATTCATTCATAATAAATAAATAAATATATAAATAGAAAATAAATAAATATGCTATGTGTCAGAATATCAAAATATCAAAGTAAAATTAGATGCTGATGATACCACGCGTATATGCTTGTGTTGTGGGCAGTAACCTGAATATTTCAAGGCTTGATTATCAATGAAAGCCGTGAATAGATTGACAGCTCGCTGACAATTGAAATATCTCGAAACTTTGTCGCTCATCTGGTAGATCTCGAACATTAATGATACAAATAATAATAATAATAATAATAATAATAATAATAATAATAATAATAATAATAATAATAATAATAATGATAATAATAATAATAACAATAATAATAATAATAATAATAATAATAAGAAGAAGAATAAGAAGAAGAAGAAGAAGAAAAAAAAACAATATGAAATTGAAAAACACAAAATGCTGAAAATATGTATGGTAGGAAACATTTATAGGTCTTTAAGTTTGTTCTTCAGGCGATAAAGGTGTGTATCAAAAGCACTCTTAAAAGGGATTACTGTGTCTCTGTCTTTAACTTCAATTGACAATTCATTCCACATTGCGTGGCCCTGGTATGCAAATGAACGTTGTCCATATGATTTCGTATTCACAGTAGGAATAATGAGTATACGATTGTCATAAGAGGAGTGCAAGTATTTTGCTGGTGTGTAAACATGGGTGAGGCTAGATAGGTATTCTGCACTGGAGTCTGTCAGTGAAACGTAGCACATATAATAAATTTTGTGTTTTATTCTGGATCGAAAGGATAGACAGAGTAGAGTACAGAGCAGCAGGGAGGTGTTCTCTGATACTCTAAAGATGATCCGAGCAGCTGTATTTTGAACGTTTTGAAGTTTTTGGAGTAAATATTGAGACAACCAGACATAATTGAGTTACAATAGTCCAGTACTAATGAACACACAAGTGTTTTAGTGGCATCAACTGAGAGATATTTGCGAATGGAGCTTATGCATCTCAGCAAAATATATGCAGCCTTGGATATGTTCATGCCATGTTGGTGCAATGTGAGAGTACTGTCTAGAGCAACACCTAGGTTTCGTACTGACTGCTTGAATTTAACGTTGGTGTTGCTGATATTTATTGTTTGAGGTAACGGATGTAAATGGGAAAGATTTTGTGTTGTTATCAGAATGGCCTCAGTTTTATCACCATTCATCTGCAGCTTGTTACATGTCATCCATGATTTCACATCAGAAATGCTAGAGTGTATTACTTTTGCAGATCCACTTTGTGTCCTGTTGACCACGTATGACTTGAACCACTGTAAGGTTGTATTGTGAATATCAAATACATGCTGGAGACGGTGAAGTAATATATCATGGTCTATTGTGTCAAAATGCTGCAGACAAATCAAGGAGGGTGAGGACTGTAATCTTAATGCTATTCAAAGCAGAGAGGATATCATTAAATACGTTTCAGTACTGTGGCAAGGGCGATATGCAGACAGTACAATGCTGAAAAGACTGTTTGAATTCAAATGAGATACAAGTTGGTACTTTAATCACGGTGTAATTAAAATACGTCACCAAGTCCCATTTCAACTTGACAAGTTTTGAGTAAATTACTTTACAGTATATAAAACCTGTCTATCGACATTTATTTACATTCTTAATTGGAAGTGAACGAATAAGCATATACAAGAGACCAACACTGAATTACTAGCAAGTATTCATTACGTGAAACCCGGAAAACCATTTATAATTGTTGTATATGTAAAGGATGCTGATACGGAATCTAAGACGAGACACATATCATATGCACTGTATCACAAATATTCCGTCAACACGAAAACTACGATATTAGTGTCAAGTATTTCAACATAAATATTGTATCCTGAGATGCAATTGATATCCTGTTCATTTACCAGTATGTAGCATACACAGCTGTTAATAATGCAATTGTAGTTGTAGTTCTGGTATTAACAGTCGTATCAATAATCGAAGTAGTAAGTGTAGTCGTAGTTGTGGTAGTAGTTGCAGCAATAGTATCTGCATGAGTAACAGTATTTATTGTAGTAGTGGTTCTCACATCCCAGCATTTGAGTATGATTACGTCATTCAACATCTTCTAAATCTTTAATGATAAATATGGCTATTAAAATTGATTTACTTCTTAATATTAATTGATATGTCTGTAATGATATGATAAATATGGCTATTAAAATTGATTTACTTCTTAATATTAATTGATATGTCTGTAATGATATGATAAATATGGCTATTAAAATTGATTTACTTCTTAATATTAATTGATATGTCTGTAATGATATGATAAATATGGCTATTAAAATTGATTTACTTCTTAATATTAATTGATATGTCCGTAATGATAATAACTCGGCATCATAATCAGATGAATTGGCAAGTAGCGTCCATAGTAATGGAATCGGTGTTAGTACTACTATACTACTATAGCATTATAATCAGATGAATTGGCAAGTAGCGTCCATAGTAATGGAATCGGTGTTAGTAATACTATACTACTATAGCATTATAATCAGATGAATTGGCAAGTAGCGTCCATAGTAATGGAATCGGTGTTAGTAATACTATACTACTATAGCATTATAATCAGATGAATTGGCAAGTAGCGTCCATAGTAATGGAATCGGTGTTAGTACTACCATACTACTATAGCAAAGTCGTTAATTGACCTTTATGGTCGTAATTAAACTATGGATACACATTCATGATAAAATTTCCCCAAAGTTATTCACTTAAAGTCGTAATAATGCGATTAAAAAGCTAAGTAAAATCATTACTTATCGTTATCTAAATGATATATAAGACCGCTCCGGTGGCCTAGTCGTTAGAGCGTCCGCCGCTGAAGCGGAAGGTCGTTGGTTCGATCCCAGGCCGAGTCATACCAAAAACTTACAAAAATAGTACCAACAGCTGCCTCGCTTGAAGCTCAGCATTAAGAAGTTAGTGTTAGGACTGGTCGGCCTAGTATGAGGATAATGTGAATGGGTGGCACATCGTGCTAGATGTATGCGACATGATTCCCCAGTGGTAGACATCACTATAAACTGCATCACTGTAGACATCGTAGCGGTATGACTGAAAAATTGTCAAAGGTACGTTAAATCCTTAACCAAACTAACAAACAAATTAAATGATCTATATAACTGATTAAAACATTAAGAAAAGAAAATAAAAGAAATAAAAACATATGGTAAAATACCTATATATAAATAATTTTGCTGCGCACTTGTTTTGTAAGGTGTAGACCTTTTGTCTTTTGACTTTCTCACTTTATCATACATTTTTTCTAGATAGTCTCATCTAGTATTAAAGAAACATTTTGATGGCATATAACTTGTTGTTTGACGTCGTTTTCTGAGAGAGAGAGAGAGAGAGAGAGAGAGAGAGAGAGAGAGAGAGAGAGAGAGAGAAAAAAAAAAACACTATGTTGACATCAGTGCCGCTCGCGTGCATGCATGTTTGTCTTCCGGACGCCTAGGATAGCATATTCAAATTCTCATTTATACTGTAGTAACTTTTAAAAGTCATCATTTTTGTTTCATAAGTATCATTTAAAACTAGTTGCTTTGTTAAATCCCATCTAAATGTGTTGAGATTTATGCATTCACCTATCCTTATAATAATAATAATACTAATAATAATACTAATAATAATAATAATAATAATAATAATATTATTATTATTAGTAGTAGTAGTAGTAGTAGTAGTAGTAGTAGTAGTATTAGTATTATTATTAATACGAAGAAGAAGAAAACGAAGAAAAAGTAGAACAATAACAAATAGTGTTTCCCATGTTTCTATTCACAAGTTATTGGTTATGTTTCAAAACTATTGAAGGTTTCTCAAAGTTCTTATTCATAAGTTATTGGTTGATTCGAATGGTTTAAGTTATACGTTTTTGGTTAAAACTATTGAGTGTTTCTCAAGATTATATTCAAAGGTTATTGGTTATTATCTAAACATACTGAATGTTTCTCAAGTCTCTGAACATGTGATCTTAGCTATTATTTACATAGTCATTGGATTATTATTTTATAGCCACTGAGTGTTTCTTAAGGGTATTTCTTAAGTTACCCACATGCATTTAATTATATATAGCCAATGTTTCTAAGTCTATCGATAAACACTAGTTTTAACATCAAATCTGAACATAAATTCTTTTATATTATTTGATGTCAGCTTTTAGCATAATAAACTTTTACGTAAGTTTGGCATGTTTGTCCCAAAGCACAATGACACCATAAGGAGTTATTATTTAGAAGTGACACGTGATATTTGTCTAGATGTGTGTTACTACCATATGATTTTGTGACCGATAATATACAGATGAACTCTAAATTTGAGTCTGCGTTTCATACCTCGTCCAAATCAAGTAGTAGAGATTTCCCACTTCATCAGAATATCAAGGAGACCTCATGGAGTAATGTCTAAGTTTAACTTTTCCTTTGTTCTAAAGAGGGTTTATCGGCCGTAAAAATCATAGTAGGTAAATTAATGCTGCGGATGAGTGACCCCAATTTTCTGTTACGACTTTATGGTTTTAAACTAAGTGGCAGAAAACAGAGGAAACTAAAACTTGTAGTAAATTGCAACAAATAATTTATTTGCATAGAGAAATAAAACATCTCAAAATTGAGAGAGAAAAAAAAATTCTTGTTAATTAAATCCAAAATAGTTCTCAAAGTTCTGTCTTAAGTCCAAAGGTAGTAATTATTCCGATTGAATTCGAGTGGTTTTCCGAATTAATTAAAACCTTAAATGTGCAGATGTACCCATAACATGGATTGGTTTGATGTGCTAGTAATCTTGATAAATCACAATGATGTAATCCAAAATGTCCTTACATGAGTTTAGTGGTTTAATAGAGAAGTAGCAATGACCAACTTTTAACTCCAATGAATAATGTCAATTAATAAATCCTCTCAAATGTTAACTGAACACGACTGACTTAACACCACTATAAATGTTAAGACAGAAATGATTAAATCAGACGCAAACAATGTTAATATAACAACTTATAACACAATACAACTATTTAAAATATTGTGCAAAACTTACCCTTATAAACTAATTATGGACATAAGTCAAAAATAATATTGATATACACAACATTTAATATATAGTCAGTCTCTGGCACCTTGTTTTAATTCACAAACTATCTCTGACATATCTTCTCTTAATCTACGGCGTATCTCTGAGACACAATCTCTTAATCTACGGTCGCTTTCGTACATAACTTCTCTTAATTTACGGCGTTCTCTGAGACCCATTATTTTAATCTACAACCTACATTACTAATAATAACAATAATAGTAATGAGGATTTTGTGTAGCGCCTAGTCTCTAGAAACCCTATGCGCTTTACAACATTAGAAAAGTAGAAAACACCTATAACAAAAAATTATAAATATATATGGTATGATTACAAAAACACAAACACCATGAAATGAGAAAAAATAACACATGCTGAATATATTGAAGGTATGAAATAGTATTAGGTCTTTAAATTTGTTCTTTGATATATTAATTTACAGCCCATGTCTAATACACAATTCCTTATCTACAGCCCATCTCTAATATACAATCTCCTATCTACAGCCTATCTCTAACACACGTTTTCTTAATCAACAGCCCATTCTGGTCTTCATTCTCTTAATCTATGTCTTGTCTCTGACACAGGCTTTAATCTATGGAGTATTTCTTAATATATGTCTAAGGCATACATTATATTGAACTATTTTATACCTGAGACATAAATTCTATTAATCTAAGATTTATCTCAAAGACACATTCTCTCAATCCACGGTATGTATATGACACACGTTCGTTGGCACTTTATCTAAATCTACGGCCTATCTCTTACACATTTTCTAAATCTCCGACAGGTATTCATTCAAACTGCGGCCTATCTCTGACCGGTATTCTTAAAAGTTACGGCCTATCGCTGACAGATTTTATCTTAAGCTACGGACTATCTCTGATAGGTATTCTATTAAGCTACGGCCTATCTCTTAACGGTAATCTTTTAAGATACGGCCAGTCGCTTAAACATTATTTTAATCTATGACATATCACTAACACAATCTCTAAATCTAAATATTACATCAGACATATGCTTTATTAATCAATGGCCTGGTCAGTGAGAAGTTCTCGTGGGAATATTAGGCCTGTTTTGCTGATTTATGGGACGACATACCTGGGTTCATGGTGTTTCTGTGTGAGCACATGCAGGGAAATATGGTAATCACTCAATTCGTACTAAGAGATAATGTAATATCTTATCACATAATTTTATTATTAATATACAAATGTACAATATTTCAAATAAGACATATTCATGAAATTAGTTCATTAGTTCGTAATAAATGAAGGCATATATTTGTGATGTTCAATACAATCAACAACATTTATTAGAGCTTAAGATATATGCCTGTTTGCTGCTGTGAATGACAGATACGACATTACAACGGCAACCAGAGACGTTGCCTTTAGCTACATCGTGACGTTTGATGTTTGTGGCGTTGTTTATCCCAATCGTAACGTAGGTGGCCTACAGGTTAGATCGTCCACCTCGGATGCGTGAAGTCGAAGCTTCGAATCCCTGCAGAAACGTTCCAAATACTTATAATAATGCCTCGCTAGGCACTCAGCATTAAGAGATTGGTGTTAGGACTGGTCGGCCTGGTGTAAGGATAATGTGACTGGGTGGGACATCATGCAGCATTTCTGCGGCATGATGCCCAGTGCTAGACACCACTATAAACTGTCTCACTGCAGACATCGTAGCGATATGACTGACAAATTATTAAAGCTACGTAAAAAACCTAATCAAACAAACAAACAATACGTCATTATTCTGATTTGTCATTAGATATATTCAGTCAAAAAATTGTATCATATCTATGCGAATTAACAACTGAGAGCCGCCATAATCAATTTATGTTTATGTTATCGGTTTCTGTTTTTCACTGTCGCTTCTGGAATGACACTTTGTTACAACCCCAGACATTACTATCACTTTGTTAAAAACAACGTATGCAATAAACTGGACTAAAATTATGACATAGTTAGACTTCTGTATGCATATTGTACACATTCAATCAAATTGCAAATTTATTTAAAACAAAACATCCATAAATAGACTAATCAGCCATAATCAAGAACTACGAAAATACATCAGGGTAGTGAAGGTATAAACTTGACATAGGATTTGACATTTCGAGTATTTGTCTTGCACGGTCGATTTTTGTACTTGCCTGCGGTGGATGGTGTTAAAAATATCACCAACATTTATATATGGGCGACTTGTGTAATACTTAGTTTATCATTCCTTCTTAGGAGTATGTGTTGTAGTTCTGGGTTCAAATCATTTATCATCGTAAGATAAGCTATTCATGACGGCCAATATGATTGGTAGAGGAAGTCTTAAGATGATGACGACTTTTGTACTTGAAATTCTTACAAATTAGAGTTACTATTATTTTTATATATAAGGAAGACATCCTGTACCGTAATTATTTCCATTACAAAACAGAGATGTGTCTCTTTAACATATAGTGATTTATACTAGATGTTTTTATGGGTAACTTGAGAAAAGGCATGACACCGCGACTAACACACAGAAGTTAAAAAATATAAGACAGATTGATAGTTGAAGATTGATATATATATATATATATATATATATATATATATATATATATATATATATATATATATATATATATATATACACGATAGAAATGTTCTCATATAATGACTACACGATTTGTAGTCGTTACAACGTGGCATGTGAAGTGTTAATTCACCCGTTCAATGACCACCAAATTATTATTAGTAAAATTGTTATATGTGAAACGAAAACATAGACTCATCTAATGATCACATATACAAATTAAAAATAGATGGCAAGACAATGTCACCAAAGAAGTCACCGAACCCAAAATAATCTGAAACGGTTTTCTTTCTTCTATATTAGTAGCAATTGTTTTTCATTGTGTATCTGCGGCATAACTAAAGGTGTTTCGGCATCTTTTGTGTAAACACCGAACATTCAGTCTGTTATTTTTTATGTCAAATATGATGACATTTGTTGGAGCAGATTTTGAAAAGTTTTTATGCGATTTTTATTTTAATTAGTTTTACGTATTTGACAGCAGTACATCAATTTGCACAATATAGTAAATAGTAACAACGTGTTCTGGTCATTATATTTAGTAAACGTAAGCGCCTAACTCCGAAGGAAAAGTGTTTAGCGATTTGAAATAGCGCACTCCTACACCGGAAAGAAAATGCAGTCGAGATTTAGCAAAGATTAGTAGAGAAACCTTTCTTAGCAAGGATTCATTGGTGCCACACTTCATTTAGTCTTATGTCAACCGCTAATAAAGTCTACTACACCGCTACTATGCTACTATTGTTTTATTGTCACCGTCGCCGTCATCAGGTGTGCAAGATAATCAACATGTCATGCAGCAATGTCGAAAACAATTAATAATAATAATAATAATAATAATAATAATAATAATAATAATAATAATAATAATAATGATAATAATGTTGCTAATAATAATCAAGTTAGCATCATGGTCACTTAAATTCATATAGTTCATGAACTATATTGTATAGTTATTACTCTTTCAAGATCACGTCCTTTTAAGTTCGGGAGTTTTCCAAATATTTGATGTTAAATTCATACCTTTATTGTAATATTTCATAATTATCTTCTTAAAAGTTCACTATCTGTATTAGTTTATGTACTTTTGCAGCAGTTTTCAATTCCACCGAAACATCCCTACGAAACAAGAACACTGGACATTGCACGAATTGTATTGCGTGTAATACCCGATATTATTGATTTGACTGACTTTATTGTGTAAGAAAGTAGGGCTGGTCACATAATGCAGTATTTGTTTTTGCCAGCAAATGTATGTTGATGAATACTCTGAGTTTCTCGATATGCCAGAAGTTATGGGGAGGAAACGCGGTCCGAAAACATTGAGTCGTCTATTATATCAATAGATTTCATTTACTGTAAGACACAGTTCACTTTTTAAACAACTATCAACACAGATTGTAGCTGTAACGGTTATGTATCTTTGATATTGTATTTTGTGTGTTAATGCTTCAAAAGTAAGTCTGGTTTCTGTGTTCCTACCTGAAAGAAAAGGCATAATGTTACGAAATATATTCTCACTATAGACAGTCACTGCATTTGGAGAAGGAAGACAATTGCAATATCTCGTCTGGGAGAGAACTTTATATTAAAGGGTATACATTAGGTAAGTTCCTTTCATTCGCTATGCATGGTTCCGACCTGTCAATCAATCTGGACCAGTCCAATATAGTTACGCATTGCAATCCGTCACATTTGCTCACAAACATAATGCCACGATTGATTAGATTCTTATCATTATTGCCAAGTAGTTTGAAAGACTACGCAGACAATTATTAACAATTTATAAGAAAATGTTTTTCCGTTGTGCTTGGTGCACATGCAGTACAAACCTTTGTTATTAAAAAGGGATTCAAGCGGGAGTTCGGAAACGTTTTTCCCGAGCCAAACACCTATATGAAAAACACAATATATTATTTATAATCATAATTTACGAATAAACTCAAATTTAAAAAAAATGACGATATTGTGTGTTGTGCATGTAAAAATGTTGAATACAATATTATTCGAATTATATGCTTATGTTCGTATTTTATATCATATTTGAGTCGTAAAATAACATGCAATATAGAAAATATGTGTTTGCTTATATTGTTAGTTTTCGATTTCTTTTTTATTATCATGGATATTTTAAAAGTTAGTTTTTGAATATTATCTTCCTGCAGTATGCTTCATCAATGTCAACATTATTAAAATTATTAAAATGATTAAAATTTGGTAATTCCTTGTAACTGTTGCCACATTGACAAACCACCGCCTAATACTTTAAGTTATGGATTGGCGATGATTCTATCCATATAATTGGAAAATTTGATTTTTTCATCAATTATTTCACATATTTTGCCATGTAAGTTTATTTGCTTAAAATTATTTGAACTTTATGAAAGTATTAAACTTTAATAAATGATTCATTTATATTTATTAGACTTGAAAAATATAAACAACATTGAGCGATGACCCTCTATTTATTCAAATTTTGTTCATGCTGACATCAAATAAAACAAAAAGGCTGATGAAAAGGTATGACAAAAAGAGTCATACTAATTAGCACACAAGTGTAAAAGCTGCTGCAAATGTGTTCTCTGTCAACATGCAAATATTGGTGTATTTCTAAGTGCCATTTCTTGTTTCCTTCTTTATTAAGAGATTATGTATTATGATCATTTTATTTAAATTAACTGGTCTATTAAATATATAACTAAAGTTTATTTTATTGTTTTAATATAATATTGAGGATGTACTATAAACGCTGATAAACAAAAAGTATGCCTAACTTTACAACAACAGACATATTTTTACTTTTGTTTGGTCCTCTTATTACCACGATCAGAGCACAGATCCCCTTTGATCTGTAATCTACACATGATATCCATTTGATCCAGAATCAAAAACAAATTTTGTTCTCTGTGATTCGTTTCACTGACGGACCACACTCCAACTTAGCTATCTGGCCTCACCCATGTGTACACACCAGCAAGATAGTTATGCTCCTCTTATTATAATGGTATACTCATTATTCCTGCTAAGAAGACAAAGTCATATGGACAATATTCTTTTGCAAACCAGGGCCCAGCAATGTGGAACGAGTTTACCATTGAAATGAGACACAAAAGCACAGTGATCTGTTTGAAGGGTGCACTTAAAACCCACCTTTATCGACTGCAAGAACAAACTTATTGATCTAATAATGTTTCCTAAATTAAATATTTGTGAGCATCTTTCATGTTTTCTAATTTCATATTGTTTTGTGTTTTTGTTTTGTTGTTTGTAGTCAAATTACTATAGATAGCGTAAAGCGCTTTGAGCTTCAAAAGATTAGGCGCTATACAAAATTCTCACTATTCTTCTTATTTTTATTGTTATTACATTTACTCCCTCGTAGAATAGTGTTTAACCAGATAAAAACAGAGTACCCAGAAAACCCACTCCACCCCCATCCCAAGGTACTTCATAAAATCGATTGCATTGGGTCTTAATGGCAAACAAATCTTGTCATTTGTCAACTTCAATCAAACTGATGTGAAAGGTATCAAGGATTTGATTGCAAATGGAATCTTTTAAAAATTGCACGATGCAGATTACATGATGAAGTACGAATACACACTAACCAAATAGTCTCGCATTCATCCCCTCGTGGAATAGGGTTGCTATTTTAATCCTAATATTTGGTAATGTATGATGTGTCGTGTAAAAGCGAGATAACAACATCGATGTAAAATTGATGAAGGTATTTATTGCAACCAGAATATTTTAGCTGACTCGGAGCAAAGTGCAATATTTGCGAAATAAACGTTACCCTCACCCCCTCGTGAAAGAGGGGTGATATTTGTCACTAAGAATGAGAATATTAACGGAATAAAATATCTCGCTCTTAGATTAACTAGATCTCTATGTATAAATTTATTTGTTTTGATCACGTGACAATATGACGTCGAATTTCGGTACAACGCAGGAGATATATTAAGCAGGGAACCATACTAGTCGTACGTCTGAATATGGTACAGGATGAATTGTAGACTGGTCCTGGAATTTGTATTCACTTCCCATCGGCTAGGTTCAATAGCGGTGATTCCGTTTAGGTGGAGCAATCGAAAAGCATGGGGACATCCATGTTTGGTTTCTGATGGGGGATACATACATACATACATACATACATACATACATACATACATACATACATACATACATACATACATACATACATACATACATACATACATACATACATAATCCTTCTGCGGTAATGATGCAGATTTATATTTAAAATGTACATGTAATTCAAGTATATAAAATGTTAAGAAAAAGAAGTATTTGATTATTTTGAAGTCTTGATTATTTCCCGTTAATTTTCACACAATAAAGCGATATAGGCAATATGTACAATTAACTAAACTGATGCGGGAATGAAAGGTTATTATTATTAGCAACGTACACATAATCAAATGATCCAAATAGTTCACAACTAATACAAATTGGAAGATAAAGGAAGATAAATGGACAAGAAAGAATAAATAAGAGCGGTACAATTTAAAAACAAAAGATTATGATTGAGATAACAACAACAACAACAATAATAATAATAATAATAATAATAATAATAATAATAATAATAATAAACCGCTTAAGTGGCCTACTACTTAGAGAGCCCACCTCGGAAACGGGATGCTGTAGGTTCGAACCTCGACCGAGTAACACTAAAGCTTACAAAAATGGTACTAAAAACTGCCTATCTAGGCGCTCAGCATTAAGAGGTCAATGTTAGGACTGTTCGGCCTGGAGTCAGGATAGTGTAACTGGGTGGGACATCATGCTACATGCCTGCGCCCTGATGCCCCAGTTCTAGACATCACTATAAAAAGCCACACTGCAGACATTGTAGCGATATGGATTAAAATGTGTTAAAGCTACGTTAATACAAAAATCATAATCACACAATAACAACAATAATAACAACAACAACATATAATAATCATAATAATATTTTAACGACATACTATCAATGCAGTTTGTAACAAATATATTAGTAAAATAGTGCAATTACAAATGGATTCCACAACTCTACATTATAAAAGGCCTATTTTTAAGTTTGTTACCCGGATGGTTTTGTGAAATAAATATATGTAATACTTTTCTGTAATAACTGATCTATATCATGCAAAACACCTGTTTTGCTAGTGAATAGTAAATTATTTCATGTTTGATTGGTATATGGATAATAAGTTTTTTCTCGTGCAAAACACATGTCTCAAAGGTTAATAGCGAGTTAATTAACGTAGAACACCTTTCGTATATGTGAATAATGAGATATTTCATGCGCTGTTACGGAAACCTTAAATGTAAATTATTTCATTTCTAAACATCTACATAGATTACGATAGTTCTTGGTTCAATTAATATGAATTTATGAAAACTAATTATCAGATAATATTCGACACCCGTTTTAAAGTCTCAATCATGAAAGGTTATTTCAAGGTGTTGCTGAAGGATGCAAATGTTATTTCAAGGTTTTGCTGAAAGATTATTTTAGGCGTTATGTGAACGACATGATGATGAGTCATTAAAATGTTCAAAACAGTTTATTATACGATGCACTAGCTTGCCTCTTTACTTATCAGGTCAATGTCACAGTCATATGAGATTTATGTTTAAGGTTATTTATTTTTGTTTTCATTGGTTTGTATCTCCTAAACCCATCGATATATTCTCGTCATATTTTGCATCAATAAACACGAAACAAAGCAAACTCTTCTAAACTAAAACGTGACTACCTCTTTTCGCCTTTGAAAATTTCCATCAAGGTTTTGGTTAGATCTTTCATTTTTTTTTCTAAATTTTTTAAGTTAGTATTCTTTATATTTGAAGCACGTCATCTCAAATTTAAACAATTGATTCTTCTATATGTTCTGTCGACATTTTGACCTTGAGTCAAACTCACGCAAGTTGATGCAGTGAATCAACATGAAGGTAACTGTCTTCATGAATCTGTCGTTTACTCCTTTGAGGATCTTCACTCCATTATTGCTGATGTTCCAATGGCAGAAAAGCTCGTCAATCTTGGAGATTTAAATACAAGAGAATGAAAGCCAGTATGGATTCCAAAAAGAACATGTGACTATCAACACTATGTATTCTGTGTGGCAGCTACTAGAGAAATGGTAAAAGCAAAATGTCTACCTTTCTTCATCTACATCGACTTGACAAAGACCTTTTATACTGCCAGCAGAGGAAGCTTATATCCATGGAGCAGCATTTCTACTATGGCATGTAGGCACGAGTCCTAGACAATGGAAAAATATCTGAGCCATTCCTAGTAACCAATGGCGTCAAGCATCGTTGTGTTCTAGCACTGACACTGGTAAGCCTATTGTTCTCCGCCATGCTGACTAATACTTTCAGAGACGGAGAGGTTGGAGTCGGCATCAAGTTCCATACAGATGGAAAACTATTCAATCACAGGAAGCTTCAAGCGAAAATCAATGGTCATGACAGACACCACCAGGGATTTCTTATTTGGTGACGACTGCGCCGTTAACATTGTCTCAAAAGCCGCCCTGCAAATCAACCGTGACACGTTTTTCAGCTCATGCACAAGCTTTGGTCTCACCATTAGTACCACGAAGACTGACGTCCTGAATCAGCCGGCCCCTGGAAAGCCCTATATTGAACCCAACACCATCGTCAACGGCCACAAACTCAATGTAGTGAATCACTTCACTTACCTTGGCAGCACACTGTCACAATGCATAACTATTGACGATGATGTGAACCTTCGCATTTCCAGAGTCAGCGCAACTTTCGGCAGATTGTCAGCCAAAGTCTTGAATAGAAGCATCCACATCATCATGGTGCGGTGCCAGACCCTTCTATGGCGAGCTACAGCAAGGACAGTGATTCCACGGTGGTCAGAAGAAACGCTTCAAACACAATCTGAAAGCTGCATTGAAAGCATTCAACATTAACCCTGATTCCTAGGAGCAAATATCAAGCGATCTAGTCACTTGGCGTCCCTCAGTACGAAAAGACTCCAAGTTGTGCGACTCTAGCACGAGAGCAGCTGCAGAGCTGACGAGGCTTGCAAGAAAATCACGTGCCATCAACCTTCCTGTAGATGTCCCACTCATTTCCTGTCTCTTATACAAACGTACATTCCGTGCAAGGATTGGCCTCATCAGGCTACCTGCGCACAGATAGAACAGAACCAGCCCCTCCAACTCTTAGATGAATAAGGGAGGTCATCATCGAATAGACGGACGAACAACTGACTTCATATTTTAAAAAAAATATTTATCTTAAATCTGCGGAATATATAAAAATGAAAATGAGTCCTGGGCACAAAATAATTTTTGATCAGCTAATGTATCCGCGACTTAGTTTCAAATCTTTTTTAAAGAGGAAACTATGTGTTATATCTATTAGCGACACATTAGGCAAAACAAGTGTTAACGTTTGCTAATTTCGATTCCACCACGTGTTGATACGTGCAAAGTTGAAAATCACCCGTATTCAACATTTAATTGTGAAAACGTAACTAATCAAATAGTGTTCTATGTGTGAATATAGTTGTTTGACATATAACTGTTGGCAGAGAAAGAATTATTGACATAACAGAGCTTTTTATTTTAAATTAAACTTAAGCTTAAATTAATAATGTTCAAGTGTCTTTAGCTTACTTTTTATTTTAAAAATGAGTTTGGGTACAAATAATTATTGACCTATATTTTTCATGATTCTTATAACACAAACATTTATATTATTTCTACATTTAAACACATTCAATATGCATATTCATAAAATGTGTAACATTTACATGTGTCTCTAGACAGCTGAGTGGTCATAGTCAGTGGTCTTCATACATCACTCACATCTCTTACCTCTGTCCATCTGTCTGGCTCAAATCCGTTCATTTTCTCCAAAGATATGAAAGAATCCTAGTAGCTCTAAACAATAGGTACAACAGGTACACCAGGTCCAAGGATAATACATATAAAGGGCACAACCCAATCATATAGTTGTCCTTCGGTGGGGTTGTTTACCTTCAAGCTGGTATATAGATTTTAACATAAACATCGATTAATTTTCTCGCATAGATTGACGTGAACTAATTTACTTTAGTCAGAACGATCATTTCTCCTGTTTTTGTGTGTGTTATTGGATTTTTAATATAGCTTTAACAAGTTTAGCTTTGGATTGTTAGCGTAGCTTTAACAAGTTTAGCCACACGATGTCTGCACCATGATAGTCTAAAGTGATATGTAGCCCTGGGGATTCATACCACAGAAAGATAACATCATGTCCCACCCAGTAACATTATCCTAACACCGGGTCTCCCAGTTGTAACACTGACCTATTAATACTGAGCGCGAATTTAGGCAGCTGCTAGTACCATTTGTTAACTCTTTGTTATGACTGGGCCGGGGTTAAAATCCGCTACCTCATCCAACCGTTGTGGACGCTCAACTGGTGTTTCTGCGTAAACACTAATTTTTGTGGGCACGTGAGTTCGCGAATTACAGATATGATCCCATGCAAATCTGGATTATTGCAATGGGATGCAAAGTTTTGGAAGCAAAGTGTGGACTTGAAGGGAGTGAGAGTGCAATGTGACTAAAGTGGTTATCACTCAGTAATGTTGGACCTAATATGGAACAATGACAGATGGACATAAATAAATATAATTAATTAAAAGCCAATATTAGATTCTAATTTGGTTTATACAAGTGTCGATGAGAAATGCTGACTTAAAGAAACTCCTCATGCCTGTTGATATTCCCTGCTACTTCATCAAGAAGGAATGAAAGAGAACTTAACTAAAGCCACTGCATGATCAATTTCAAGTGAAAGTGTACAAAAATGGACAATTAGAGCATTACAATTAAATCAAAGTGGGAAGGAATACGATATAATTAATAAAATACCTAACATTACTCATACCAGAATATTCTATATGATACAAATGATCTATCTACAAGTGAACCTAGAGTGTTCACTATCCCTGTCTATGACACTCTTGACACTAACAAAATAGCTGTTTTATTTTCTACATGATTGTGTCATCCTTTGAAGGTAATATAGTCAATATGTGGCCAAAATAAACTACCTTATCTAACCATAACTTATTTTGTTGCATGTATGATAATCTTAGAGCTGACTACACAGACGTAACGCCATCAGTATATTAAAGGTATAGTTACAAAGCCCCTATCCAGTGTCAACTTGTGCTATTTTCGGAACATTTAATACATGTTATTCCTAAAATACTCTCAATATTTGACCAATAATGTTCAGAATCCATTTGACTTCCTACATCAAACTAGTACAGTTCATAAATGTCGCCCACATGTATGCGTTTCTATGGATACAGTGAGAAGCTGTTCTTCCTTATAGGTATCACGTTACTAAATAGTTTTGCTATAAACCTCAAGTCTAATGTTTTGTGAAATAAATATACTTTCTATCCTACTTCAGCAGGCATGTCACACACTGTCACAGATAACAATTGGTATCGTTATACATATAACTCTTGAGGGCATATCTGTTACTGTTGAGTTAAAAACAATATACATTTTTAGTGACACAAATCATATTTGAATTGAAGTGTCAAATGTTAATTACAAGCCAAAAACCAGAAAGATGGTAACATAAATTTTGTCTTTCCCAGGATGTATAGTATTGATTCAGCCAACAATCATTGTTTAAGATTGATAAAACGAATAATTCAAAATTCAAATAACGTTTTGAGCACACACACACACACACACACACACACACACACACACACACACACAATGAAATGGATACAATAATTATTCCGAATTGTCGGTCACTACGATTTTGCTTGACATGACGTAATTCAGTAATTGTAGATGTCATCGGGTGTTTTAGCGTTAATTACAAAGTATTATGATTATATTGTATGTATTCAAAAGGAATAAACAAGATTTTAAGACATAACAGATTATAAAAAGTCACCTGGTATATGCAACCTTATCTATTAGCCGTTAAATCAATTCCATAATAATTAGGACCGATCTTTCAGATATTTTCTCACTGGGGATCTAAATTCAATGTGCGAACTGTTAACAGCATCATGACGTTGTTTTGTGGAGAGTTGCGTCAGTTAAAGATCATGAATATGAGCTTTTAAAAACCGCTTTACTCGGCGCTGTTTGCTCAGTTTTCTTAATGATGAAAAATTGGTGGTAATAAAAATTGTTTTTCTAAGGCGCGTTTTTGCCATTAAAGGCGGTAGTATTATTTGGTCGTGCAATATACCCCATTTTGTTGCCAATTTAGTATCAGTCTTTTGTATTCTTCATTCTGAATATTTATGGTGGTCAGTAATTCATATTATATGTTATATTATAGACTAACCATTTATTTATAAAAAATTAATCTGTAAATAAATGTAATAACTGAGCAATGACATGTCAACATTAGAATCCAGTAAACACCTGTGGCGCAACTAAACCATCCACGATGGCCAGCACAATGTGGGGGAAGGTCTCCAAAAGGGACAAAACCCAAGTTATTTCATGAGGGGGTGAGGGATTAATGCAGAGTTTTGTTTGATGGGAAGGGAAGACAAACTTTGAAGATATGTGCTTGTTAATAACAACTGATGGCTGCGATATAAAACTTATTGAAAGCCTACGCCAATAAATATTATCATAATCTTGCTTGTTAATAACAAATGTTGAGCTGCAATGTCATCTTTCTATCAGCACGTGCCTGCAGATGCAGACTGTCTCATTGGTAGGATGAAAACACATGTTGCCATGATTTAAATTTAAACATACTCAAACGAAAGACGGTAAAAAAAAACATTAGTTCTTTCTCCAATATCTCACATACATTTAATTATATAATACGGAGACATTCTGAAGAAACATTTCCACCCCTCCAATAGTAAATAACACACCACCGCGATTCAATGGCACCTCGCCATCATTCATTGACACTACTCCACGAGTAAATGAAGGCATTAATTTTAGATCTGATATGATTACTATTATGAAATTGTATTCTTGAATCGCTATTTGAAAATACCTAGTTATAACGGGAAAATAAACTTTTCATAGCGCATTAAAAGTGTAACTGATACCAATGAAATGATGGTATTAGTTTTATTTCAACAATAGTGATACTTAATAATGTATTTAAATTTGCTATGGTTTAAGCATCAATAGCTAGACAGTATATTTCATGACAGTACAAGGCTATTTAATCCTGCACACCTCCGATTTTTATTTAAGGATATTAACCGACATATTACTTTACCCTCCTTGGCCCTTTCGTTCAAATGGATAATATCGTCCAATCTCCATACACTGCCTGTAATAATCTACAAATCATAGAAAAAGAATAAGAAAGACACCATAGTACTATACCACCGGGAGACAGTCTACCAAATTCCTGTGATAAACCCAACAAAATATTAGAAGAAAGTAAACCCCAAAAATAATTGTTCATGATTAACTAGTGCAGTGAAAACCTGGAAAATTCCAACTTATTTATCAGACTAATGTACTGTTACGTACATAATAATCACATTATTGCCTTGTCATCTTCACTGAATCGTCTAAACTGATTCCTACAACTATGAATTATACACAACGGATACCGTGTTAGTTTGCATTATGTACTACAGATACTGCCTTATTTTGGGTTGCTCTAAATATGTACCGCCTTATAATGGATTGTACGCCATAGGTACTGTGTTATCTTGGATTGTTCTAAATATGTACCGCCTTATAATGGATTGTACGCCATAGGTACTGTGTTATCTTGGATTGTTCTAAATATGTACCGCCTTATAATGGATTGTACGCCATAGATAATGCGTTATTTTGGATTGTTCTTAATATGTGCCGCCTTTTCATTGATTGTACGCCATAGGTACTGTGTTATTTTGGATTGTTCTTAATATGTACCTCCAACAGACTCTTAAGTTATGTTTAATTGTACGCCATAGACACTGCATTATTCTTTATTGTACTAGAGTCTAGTTACGAGACAAATATTGCCTTATCTGGGATTTTATGTCATATGTACTGCATTAGTTTGGTTCGTGCACGATATATGGTATATAATTGTTATAATGTACAAAACGTGGATAACAAATTGCAAATGGCACATATAAGCTATGTAGGAGGTGATCACAGCGAGACGTAGTATTATTAATAAATTTATATAAATATGTATTTCAATATTCTATACTTTTGATATGTAAGTGTGCCATTATGATTGTGCCAAGCAAAACACATTTCCAATTGAGATTTCGACGTGTTTGAACGACGTTTCTAGTTATAATTCCTTTATTCGTGGTAGGGAATCACAAGTCCTTCAAATATACCCAGATTAGCAGTGTCTGGTGAGAAGATAAAGAGTTGGACAGAAAGGTATGGGTTTTGATTGGATCATACGGACAGCCTGGACCACTTAGGTTGTTTTCCTTGGGTAGTGGAATTTACAGTCTATCTTTAATATGTAGCAATGATTTTTAACTGAATCTGTCTTGGTTTCGTAGTGTCCACCCTGAGTTTAGATCAAGAGAAAATATAATATGCATTGCTGTAAAATATTTTCATACGACATGTTTCGTTTAAGATTTTGATAAGGAAGTGAAAGAAAGAAAAGACAATTGACGGACGGACTAGTGTGTAAAATGAACACTAACATATTAAAAGAACAAGTACTTATGGCGCCATATCTCTGTTAAGATTTACTACACAAACCGATGTTTTTTTCGGTTTTTTACTGAAAGTTAAGTTTAAAAAAACAACATTGTTTACAGTCTAGAATGTTCCGGAGATGAACGTTTTACCTTCATCCTGGTTCTATTATTGTGTCCTAGGTTTTAATATTAATGTGGTTCACATCAGAATTAGTTATTCATGTTTTAACATCTGAAGTAGAATCAGTCATGTAGTTGTTTACAATTAATATTTAGGACGATTGTTTTATTTAAATTACTCATTGGAATTACATAGTTCATTAATGCCTACAGGCTAAATCAATACCGTGGGATTACTGTGAACTCATATAGAGAAATAATGGATTATATCACTGTGTTACATCATGCCATTATGCACTACAACACTGTTCCATGTTATTATCAAATCAGCATACTTGTTTTACTTGTGACAGAACTGTATATTCACAATACTGTAAGTTCGTTTTACTTTTTGCTTTGCATCTATGGGAAATAAAGAAAATTATTGATTTTACAAACCTTCTTAGTTTTCGCTCTTTTTCTGCTTAGTTTAGGTAAATATAGTCGTTAAATATAGCAAAAACTAGTACATGTTGAAGTAATTTTAGTGGCAGTAACAACACCGGCAGTGAAGAAGTGGAAAATGTTATTAGTATTAGTAATAGTAAAAGCAATTCAAATAGTAGTAGTAACCGTATAATCCCTGTAAGGAAAAGTACTTGAGGTCATGTAGGTAGATGAGGATATTCGAGTTTTGGGCGTACAAGCAGAGAGTTACAAACAGGTGCAAAGTATGGAAGACATTTATGATCGATTGCGTTTTTTGCTGTCACACTAATTTATCAGTTATTTTGGTCAATACCGTCTACCTGTCTGCTTTATCATGCTCACGGCTAATCCCCTTGAATAAAATACACATCTCCCAGGGTTAACACTTTAATGTTTTGTACTTAATTTCCTCCATTGATAAAACTAATGTCTGTTTGTGGTAGGCAAATTGTTCAACATAACGCGTTGCTATGTACTTGAAAAATAATCCACTGTCGTAGGTAATTTGTTTATAACAACAAGAAAATGGCTTCTGTACAACCGTGACATGCATTTTAACATCAAAGCGAAGGTTGATGTTATTTCGAGAATCCTTTTTTGAAAAGGATTATATAAATGATCCAAATATCAGATTTCTATATACAATCGATGCATACCTTAAAATTTAATTTGTATGAAACTTTAGGGAACGGGGAAGATTGAGTTATATTATCTGGATTGGTACTAAGAAAGCATATAGGTTTTGAAAAATAATAATCTTGATGACATAAATGTTAGAATGACGAAATCTCGAACAGAAGGGTGTGGTTACAGATATTTCCCAAACCATGCCGGGTCTGCCACCGTTGTGCCTCTATACTATCCTTCAAATACTGATATAACGGTAATCACCAAATTTGTAAACAATATAGCGTACTAATCAACCGAGACGTATTATTATTATTATTATTATTATTATTATTATTATTATTAAAATTGTATTACATAATAATCAACTGAAACTTATGATTAATGTTTTCATTTGTGATTAGTAAATTGTATTTGATAAGAAGGAACTAACATTATATTTTTTTACATGTACAGGTGAATACTTCTAAAATGATTGAATAATAAAGTGTAAAAAATAACAGTCGAATTTCTCATACTACGGGTTGGGTGATAGCGGTTAAATTCTTCTTCTATTGTCTCTGCAATTATTTTAAGATAACAATAAAGATAATGTTTAGACATAGAGACAGGTGTACACACGCATGTAAAATTAATGATTATCCAAGATAAAGCACCCATACCAGCGAGTTCACCTCTACCTAGATAGAATAACTTGTCCTCAGTCGGATTACTGTAGCGATAGATTTGATTTATAAATATATGAAATTGCATTGAATTAATTACACTTTAATTATCTTGTAGGGAAACAAAACATTATTTGATATCATGTATACTTTGCCTAAATGAAACACGATAATGTAGGAAAAAAAATAATCACGTTTGTTAAAAAAAAATATGTTTGGTGCTGCCATGCACGTATTGTATTCTTTAATTGATACGTGCACGTCCGTCTGTCAACTTTTGCCACCTGTTTATGTATGGGACGTCATTTTATTTTTTCAAGGGGTGGGGGACTTATGGGTGGGTGGGTGCCACCCACCCACACCAATTACGTCGCTAATGCTAACTATGGATTTGTTATGTAGTTTGCGTTCAAAGGTCACTACTTAGAAATATTAAATTTATACATTTTATACAGAAACATGGCGTTTTTATTTTTATTTTTACAAATTGTTGATTTTTGGTCTCACCAGTTAAAATAGTAACTCATGTGTTTGGTGTTGTCTCGGATGGAGTATTACATTGTCGAGCGCACCTGTGAACCACCGCCATATCTCTCTCTCTCTCTCTCTCTCTCTCTCTCTCTCTCTCTCTCTCTCTCTCTCACACACACACACATCGACACATACAAAGAAACGCATACCATGTTGAGATCTGTGGCTAACATACAAGCATACGTAGATGTGGGGCCAAGATAATATAAATCACAACGGTTAGGTTTGTTTATACAATTCAAAGGTGATTTTAATTAAAAATAACCCGTATGGATACTTCATCTTTGTAACACGTACGTCACAAATAAACGAATTAACGTGATTAGTGTCTCGACCTGCACACACAAATTGCCAAGACAAAGATCTGAGGCTAAATTTCCATGCAACTTGATAGTAAATCACTCCGTTATACAGCAACATGAAAATGTGGTTACAATGTAATGGTATCTCTTTACAGGTAAGGAAAAACGAAATTGATAAGTAGGCATTATATATATAAGCTATCAAATAATGCTTCGTTCATCTCTACTGGTCCCCACTGGAGGCGTTTACCATTAGTTTATATTTTCACTTATCCAGAAACACTTATCAAAATATGTTAAAGATACTTTACATATGGGAAACGAATGTATATGTTTAGATGCAGTCTGTTTCATATGACACAATATTGTATTATGTAAAAATACAAATATATAATTGTTTAAAAATAAAGTATTTTAATACATATCATATATTTTTATATACGTAAAGTACATTTCACTTATGGAAAATTATACATCAAATCTGTAAAATCGTTTGACAAAGCATATAAATAATTTATTTCAAATATGAAAAAAAGAATTTCAATGAAATGGAATATATTGTTCACTTTTTGTGGATGTCAAATGCTTGTTCACATATATACATTTCTAAGCTTTCCAGTTTCTTAGTAAATGGCTATATAGATCTGACCTTGAGGTTGTTAATGTTTTGTTGTTGTGTCGGTTACCCAAGCAAGATGTCTTAAGTGTCCAAATATTTGACAGTTGTATTCTTTTTCGACACAAATTTTATATTTGGAATATATCTCTGTGTTAGAGTTTATATTTTTGTTTAAGCATCACGTGCTAACAACATTATAATGTCATAATGGTATATCAAACCTATAATCATAATAAACAAGCTAACGTAGCAGTATAAAATATTGATATATGCATTTTGACAATATAACAGATGCACGAAAAGCATTATGGGAACATGACAACCATCATAGAAACAGGGTGACTTCCGAAACTGACCTCATTCGCACCTTTGATGTCAACACAAGATAATGCATTCCGGTAACTGCCAGTAGCTGTCATTCAGACCACCTTGGCTGTTTACAAGGTTAGGATTAACCGAAAGCTTATGAATGCATGGAGATATTGCATCACTTGTGACTTCTTTTTCAATTATAAATAGCCGGAGTGATCCAATTAGATTTCTCTTCGGTTATTTTTTTTTGTGAAGAAATTTTCAGCAAAAAACGAAATGGTTTTTCTGTAAGTTACTACTTCGACATAAATCAGTTACATATGTTTGGTTTGGAAGAACTGAATGGCATGTTTATAAAATTAGTCTTTTATTGATTCTTTTCATCACATTTTATGACAAGGATAGAAGGAATTTCATTTTTAGGTGTGTGTGTGTGTGTGTGTGTGTGTGTGTGTGTGTCTATACCTCTAAATTCTTTACTTGGCAACAAGATCTAACTATTACCTAGATATCCAGATGTATCTAAAAGCAGATACACATTTTCGTGATATATGTAGTGCAATTTCTAATCTCGTGGTACTAGCACTATCAAAATGAATTTGATTGGAAATGGTATAATAATACTATTGTTTAACAAAAATGGAACGAAAAGAACGATAAGTAGACTTATCTATCATTTTTTTTTAGATTTAGAAGAAACGCGTTGCACTTAGTTTAATTGTTTTGCAGCTTCTCCCTATCGTGACAATGATTAGTTAAAACATTGTTGACAACTACGTCACACTTCCGGTGTTAGTCAGACCGCAGATAACTAACGTCCGCTAATTTTAGTGAAAGCTCGGAATGTTTGAAATTTCTCCCATCGTGCACCATCCTGACGTAAAATTACCAAACTATAATCGAAGTTACAGGACACGTTTCGTTGGAACTGGCGTCCTTTCTGTTAGAAATACATCAATGGCAAACTATTCAAGGATTTCAGTGCCAGTTCTCTTAATAATGGACGTATAATGCCTCCAATTACAACATACTCGATTTATGAACACTCACTCCATATATACACACCCACACAGCGACAAAATTCCTTTGTGTTATTGTAAACATTCATTTGCAATGCAGTGATGGTGAAATAGTCGTACCTGTGTATACTGATATAATTTGTTTTCCATGCATTGAATGATGAAATATACTTACAGGCGTATACCGTTAACATTATTTGTAATTTCATTGCTCGAAACTTATTCATGACAACAGTAAATGCTTTTGCCAAGAGTAACACGTTACATTTGTATATGTGCCTTTATGGCCATCCTAACCTTAATCCCTAAAACAGAAGAGACATGCTGATTTTTCATGCCTGCTTCCGTTTAAAAGGAACGTTTCTCTTGTACAGAAGATACGTTGGTTGTGCTGAACTCGAAATCACGCGGACATAATTGAGATGTGTGAGTGATCAATAAAGGCGAGCGCTTTAGACCACTACTCAGAGAAGGACCCACCTATACAGATTTCGGAAGATATTTGTGCAAGCATTGGGATTTCCTGTAACAGTAATTTATAAATTATTATGTCACTACTGTCAACCGATCTATCTTATCGTGCATGAGAATAATCCCCTTGAACGATATTATACCTCTCCAATGTCAACACTTTGTTTTCACTAATGTTCAACTGATAAGAATAAAGTCTGGCTGGGTGAGGTAAATGTCTTACGACGTAACTTGTTACTATGCACTTTGGAAATTCTCTTTGCATTGGTTCGCCGTTTAGTTTATAGAAACAAGGCTTTGAGATGTGAAACAGTATTCCATACTGAAGAGAATGCACAAGTTATTGAAGGATATATAGCAAAGCTTAATTCAAGGAGCTCATTTTCAACAGATTCATTGAAACTTTGTAAGTATCAGATTTCTTTATATAATTCTGCAAGAATGTATATGTTTGTTTTATCGTATATTTTTTTTAAAGATCCATGCTATGCAATTTACCTGTGCTCATATATGTGTAAAACAAAATCTGTGATACCAGCTAGTAGATGCCCGTGGGTCAGCGGTCCTAACCAGAGTTTTCTCACTTTATTCATCCACCAATTAGACTGGCTGCCGTGTTTTTGCCCATCTTTAGAAACGGCGTTAAACCCATTCCAACAAAAAAAATCATTAGGTTGTAGTTCCTGGTTTGCGCTTTTAAAATACAATTTTATTATGCAAAAGGTAGCCATAATTAAGATCAGTGATCGTTCAATAGTGGCTTTATGTTTCAAGTAGAAAATTGAAGAAATTAATTTGCCAGAATATATTAACAAAATCGTTGCATTTTTCTGACGATCAATAAATCTGTTTTCGACTAGATTTAAAGAAAGGGTTGGAAACTTAAAATCTGCCAAGTTTAAGATCGGGGCTACGTTGCACAGCGCTTTCACTGCGGCCCGTTACAAATGATTTCAAACTTTAGGTAAATGGATACAGAGATTGGGAGGATGACATTTCAAAGACTATCATTATTACAATTTGACCCTCCATCGTTACTGTCATTGTCAATGTTTTGCACTGTTTGTCTATTTAACTCCCATCATTATAACCATTTACTCATAGTCTTAATTACATTTGTAGAAAGATACTGTATGGAGCCGAAACTGTTACTGTACTGGAATATATATTTAAAGAAACGAAACTTGGTTATCTAAGTGGACAACAACGATTCCGTCAAGTCACAATGGATTCAGATAAACATCAAATCCAAGCGTCATTTGTATGTGAAACAAAACAACACATCCTTTGCTTTGAATATTGAACTTCTAATACAATAAAATGTGCCAATTTGGATAAAATATTAGACCGGGCCGCGGATTGGTACCATTGGTAGAACTATTTGCTTTTATTCTGACGAAACTATTATATTGCAGACAGATAATTTCCTGTTATGTAGCAGACGCCTTCAAAAAAAATTCACCCGCTTCTTGCGTTTGCTGCTGTGTGATTCGGCACGTGACATTTTATGCCACGATAAACGAAAAGAAATAATTACGTAACATAAATCAGCAATTAAAATATCGACACCCTCGAACAAAGCATCTGAATAAATATTCCTGTTCAACATCAAAGCATATCATTCGAACAAATAATATAGCTAAAATGAAAGTGAATCATGTCATTAACAAATAATATAGCTAAAATGAAAGCGAATCATGTCATTAACAAATAATATAGATAAAATGAAAGTGAATCATGTCATTAAGTAATCATCATCAAGATGAAAGTAGAAGATTCTTATAAATAATCCTGTGAAACATAAACGCAAAAATCCTTCAGTTAAACAATAATCTTAACCATAAAAGTATAAAGTTGTAATAAACAACTATACCCAACGTAAATACAAATAACGCCACTAAAATATCGACACTCTCGAACAAAGCATCTGATCCAGTAAACGCAAACGTAGATTATGTTATACATACATGCTAATCATTCGAGTACATTGTTCTGTTAAAACATAAATAATTCTTAAGCATCATTCTAAAAATAACATTTAAATCATCCAAATAGTCATGGTGACATGAAACTAGATTAATAATCAGCGTAAATATAAAGTAGATAATTTTAATATATTATCCTTATGAATATAATCAAGTGTTATGCATATATAATTCAACTGTTTCTTAGTTTCAATTTTTTAAATAGCATTACATGGACTTCACATTTTCCAACACTTAGTTCATTTCTGCTTGACCTGATTGACTTTCTTAATTTGTAAATTTAATTTAGTTAATATATAGCTACATTATTGTCTATGTGTATGAGCTTAATATCAGAATTATTATTAATAGAAGTAAGTGTTTTTTGGGGTCAGGTTTTGGACTTTCCTACGTGAATTTCATAGGTTATTGTTTTAAGTTTGTAAACATCCTGGTTAGTCTAGAAGTTTGTTTTCTACATTAGGTAATGAATTTTAATTATTGAAATACAAACGTACTCCTTTACATATCTTGGGTAGGTATATTCACTGGAATTTATACAGAATTCAAACATGACGTTATATTTCTGTGATTCAACAATAGACGTTTGACACATCCATAATGTTCAAATTTTTATTTTATAGAAAACTCAAACTGGGACCTAAATGCATATAGAGAACTACATAATCTTGTAATTGTGAGGACTTGGTTATTCGTGCTTCAACATCTAATTTTCAAATTGTATTATATGTTGTCACCAGACTGTTTGGGCTAGAATCATTTTTTGTTCAAATTAGTTAGTTATAATAAGTTTCTTTGTTCATCTTCACTTTGTAGTCTAGAAAAATAAAAATATTTGCTAAAGTTTGAAAAAGATTGTTGTGTTTTATATCTTACTGTTCCTTATTTTAAAAACATAGAATCGTAACACATGTTAAATGTAACCTTAAGTCTTTCTAATAGTCATGATCAAAGTAAATAAAATATGTTCGATAAAAATATACCAAAAGAAAAAAACAAAAGTAAACATTCTAGTAAATGACCCTCTTTCGCATACAAGTAAATTATTTTAATAAATACTTATGCTAAAACAGGTCATTAATTCTAATAAATAACAATGTTAAAGAATAGTACACTATTCTATTAAAACATTACCAAATGATTTCAAATATTAGTCGTTTTTGTGATGAAACTCTGACGAAATATTAAAGTAAATCATTCTGAGAAAACAGACCTAATGAACCGGAAATAGGTTCAAATAACTATTCTTGTTTAATAATCCTAATTAACCTAAAAATAATTCGTTATAATAAATAATATAATTCTCCTAAAAATAAATTATTCTAATAAATAATATAAATCAGCCTAAAAGTAAATTATTCTAATAAATAATATACATGTAAGTCAACCTAATAGTAAATCATTCTAATAAATAATAAGTCAACTTAATGTAAATCATTCTAATAAATAATATAAGTCAACCTAAAAATAAATCTTTATAATAAATAATATAATTCATCTTAAACGTAAATTATTCTAATAAATTTGCAAAAAAAGTAAATCATTATATTCAATAACGATGTTATTCATGAAAATAAATCATTCTGTGAAATAAATAAAAATAAAAATAAGCTGATAACAAAGTATGTTTGTTTTGTTTTTATGTTTTGTTTTATGGTTTAACGCCATTTTTCAGCACAATATAGGCTGATGATGAGCTTTTTGTTGAGTTCAATAATGTACTGAAATTTAAATTCTTCTCCTGCAGATAAAAATTATTTTTATTAAGAGTCAGAATAGAAGCTTAGTATCAACAGGGCCGGATATTGTCAGGTGTTGGAGGGTGTTGTGTTTCCAAAAATTCAAAAGAACCCCGACGTGCCTCAAACGGACACCAAAGCAAATTATATATTCCTATTTACTAAAAGTGAGCATATTACCCAATAAATTTGCTTTAAAAAAAACGATGAATAAGTCAATTTTCTTCTTAGAATCGTTTGACAACAATGGAATTACTTTGGCCTTCACATTGCAATGCGAGCGCTCCAGCGAAATTGTGTGATATGCAAATGAACGCACATATCTGTCTTCATAAATTTTCTTTTAGTCTTTGACTGCTTCTTGACATTCAGTTTACAATCAAAAGTTCTTTAACTATTCATTACAAGATAATTGTACAAATCTTCTGTTCAGAACAATGGCAAATGAGTCAAATCACTATCCCATAAGCCGTTTATAGTTCATTTATTAGATTATTTTCTCCCTGACACGTGTGCACCTCAATCTCTTAAATAAACCTACAATTAAAGAACTGATAGCTTGTCAAAAGAGCACGGGTCAGCGATTTCTTTATTATCAGTGATTTCATCGGATTGTTTGCTCACCAGAAGTAGATTTAACAAATACCGATAACTCGCGCAAGGGAGGTAACAACCCTTATTGAACAGCCCTATACATGGCAGCCAGTATTAATGGTAGAGGAAGAACCCGGAAAAAAACCACCGACCCACAAGAAGCTACTGGCAAGCTTTCTCACATAACTACATTAGCCGAATTTTAGACACGAACCCACGCAGTCGGAGGTGAGATGGCAGTGATCCGTAACGGTCAGCGCTTTAGACCACTCGGCCACTCGGGGCCCCTATAACAAATTCTAATAAATAATCCTGATAAACTAAAAGCAAATCATTTTAATAAATAATATAGTTAAACCTAAAAGTAACTTAAACTAGTAAATAGGCCAAAGAAACAAAAGTACATATTTATATTGAATAACTGTTTTTCATGAAAACAAATCATGAAATAAACAAAAATAGAAAGAAAAGCTTATATCAAGTTAGCAACTAATGCAAATCAGTTATAAAAAACATTCCTGATGAACATAAAAACAAATCATTCTAATAAATAATCTTTTTAATAATAAAAATAATAAAATACGAAATCATTTTTATTGTAATCCTATGAAACACAGCAATAAATCTTTCAATTAATAATTGTGTCAAAAATGGAAATACGTATTTTTAATAAATAATTGTTTTAACATAGAAGCAAATCATTTTAATAAATAAGCATATAAGTAAAAGCAGATCAATTAAATAAATGATAATTTTAAGCAGAAAACTACATCGCTTTAGCACGCAAACATGTTAAACATAACGTCAGTTATTCTAAGAGATAATCCCTAAAACTATAAAAGAAATAAGTAATGGTAACAAATAGAAATTTAAATCATTCCAATGAACAATACAGTTTAGGATCAAAGTACAAATATCTCACGAAATTTGTATTCAGTATAAAAATAAACCATCTTTTTAAAATGTATACGAACATTAAAGCAAGTCATCATGAATAATAATCCTGTTATCCACATGACTGTCTCAATCTAACAGATGATATCTTAAAAGCAAAAGACAATCATTTTAAATTAAAATCCTAATGAAGAGAAAAGTAAATGATTCTGATAAATAATGCCATTGAGGATTTAAAAAATTATTGAAAAATCAAGTTCTGTTCAAAAGAAGAATAAAGATTTTAATAACTAATGTAAGAAACATAAAATTAAATTCTAATGACTCTTACAATTGATGATCTTAGTGAATGTGTTCAACAAACACAAAAAAGAATTTTTATGAATGATGATAACAGAACTTTTTTAAATAATAAATCAGCCAAATGCGCACAAAAGAAGATCTTTGAAGTAAACGATCTTGAACATAAACATAATTCATTATAGTAAAAAATCCATGCTATTATCAAATCAGCACATCCAAGTTTAGAAACCATCCGGAACACCACTGGTATTCATTTGGAATACTTTATACTTTTATACTTCTGACAGAACTGTATCTTCACAATTATGTAAGTTCGTTTCAATTTTTGTTTTGCATCTATGAGAAATTAAACAAATTATTGATTTTACTAAATTTGTTAGTTTTCGCTCTTTTTTTGCTTAGTTTAGGTCCATATGGTCGTTAAATATAGCAAAACTAGTGCATGTAAAAGTAATACTAGTTATTAGGGTATAACCGATTAGCATTTTTCTACTGATTTCCGATTCCGGATTTTGGGCATGACATTTTTCCGATTCCGGATACGTTTCAATTAATTGGAAATGCTAAATCCGTATTTTTTTCTAAAAAAATTTCATCTTCCGTTTCCGGGTTTCTAGTATCTGGTTTATCATGTTACTTAGTACTTTACCATATTCGACTTCATTTCCGGTTTTCACCAGCCAGTTCAAATAGATTGTCTCACTACGTGGTTGTGTTGACCATATTGGACGTTTCTGACTTCTTATTTAACTTTATTAACGCACTATCGAATGACACGTAGTGTGAGACACGGTGCTATAGAAATTCAACTTTATTATTTTTATTATCCGAATCGGTCCGTCCTGCCTTGTCCGACTCCGATTAATCGGAAGTTCATACTATCCGGTGGAATCCGATTTCCGGATCAAAAATCGGTTATGCCCAATAGTATCAATAGCAGAGGCAGTGAAGAAGTGGAAAATGTTAGTAGTATTAGTAATAGTAAACGTAATTCAAGCAGTAGTAGTAACCGTATAATCCCTGGAAGGAAAAGTACTTGCTGTTATGTACGTAGATGAGGCTGTTCGAGGTTTGGGCGTACAAGCAGAGAGTTACAAACAGGTGCAAAGTATTGAAGACATTTATACATTCATTGCCTTTTGCTGTAACGCTAATTTACCAGTTATGTTTGACAATACTGTCTACCTCTCTGCCTTATCATGCTCACGGCTAATCCCCCTTAATAAAATACACTTCTCCCGGGTTAACACTTTAGTGTTTTGAACTTAATTTTCTCCACTGATAAAACTAAAGTCTGGATGGGTTAAGCAAATTTTGTTTAACATAACGCGTTGCTATGTACTTGAAAAATGTTCCACTGTCGTACGTAATTTGTTTATATCAACAAGATGATGGTTTCTATACAACCGAGACATGCATTTTAACATCAAATCGAATGTTGATGTATCGAGAATTCTTTTTTTAAAAGGGATTTATATAAATGATGCAAATATCAGCTTCTTGTATACAATCGATGGATACCTTAAAATTGAAATTGTATGAAATTTTGGGGAACGGGGAAGATTGAGTTATATTATCTGGATTGGTACTAAGAAAGCATATAGGTTTTGAAAACTAATAATCTTGATGACAAAAATGTTAGCATAACCAATTCTCGAACAGAGGGGCGTGGTTACGGATATTTCCCAAACCATGCCACCGTTGTGTCTCTATACTATCCTATCATATACAGATATGCCGGCAGTCACACACACACACACACACACACACACACATATATATATATATATATATATATATATATATATATATATATATATATATATATATATATATATATATATATATATATATATATATATATATATATATATATATATATATATATATATATATATATATATATATTTAAATATAAAGTATTTTAATACATATCATATATATTTACATATTTAATGTACGTTTCAGTATTGCAAAATCAAATCTGTGAAATCGTTTGCACAAATTAACTAATCTTTTATTTCACATATAAAAAAAAATAATTTCAATGAGATGAGATATATTGTTTATTATCGTAGCGATATGACTGAAAAATTGTATAAGCTGCGTTCAAAATCCTAATCAAACAAACAAACAAACAAAGTTTCATCATGTTAAAAAGCAAGAATTCATATCCAAATAAAATATAAACTGCTACTGAAATAACATTATTTTGGAAGGTATTTATTATCCGCTATTGACCCGAATGAATCACATAGTTCTATAAAGACTATAATGACACGTGGCATGTTTGAGTTCTAACTTGATACAGGTGAAAAGCATAGTTGATTTTAGATGTGATAAAGATGCATTTCATGGTTTAATTCAGATCTGAAACCGATGTACATCATGATTGATTTTAAATTTTGAAACAGTTTCCTATATTAGTTGACAAAGATCAATAAACTTTCAGGTGTTTACGTAATGAATTGAGTATAGGGCCGTAGTGAATCTACTAAGCACTCTGGTGTTCATGTTTGTAGACCAATACTGTTTTAAGGTTTAACTATTTTGGGACAAAATGGAGTCATAAAAGTAATCCGGCCTGTCGTGTCTAGAGAGCAACTTAGTATCTACGGTTGAAGCCTTGTGATAACGACAACATCACTTTGTAAAGTAGCAAAGTAGGAAGCATGTGAAATATAAAAATCCAAAATATTTTAAAGGTGTAACACAAGTACCAAAACTCCAACAAGTGATAAATACTTAGCTACTCTCTCTCTCTCTCTCTCTCTCTCTCTCTCTCTCTCTCTCTCTCTCTCTCTCTCCTTGTGATCCTTTTGTATGTATATACAATCCGGGACATATATTAACAACGTACATCCTTGGTACATCAAATGTTCCGCATGACAACAGTACTAATCAATGACATCCCATCCATTGTTTGGTCCACATGACAACATTACTGATTAAAGACATCCAAGGCATTGTTTGGTCCATATCGTACGATTTTATTTCAATAAGCTTTTGCAAGTCATGCGAGACAGCCATATAACTTTAGATACACATACTTACTCTATGCTATATACAGGTTTCCCAAAAAGGACATCCCTCTTGTCATGCTGAGCGCGTATTTTACGAGCTACTTACACTTTCCAGTTTCAGTGAGTTAGGCATATTAACATTTAGTTCGTGTGTAGCACGTGAATCGGTACATGTAATTGCCACCATGTCGGCCTATTATGCGCGTCGTAAAATCCTGCGCTACGTCATTTCTTTAAACATTGGATCACATGGAGGGAGGGGGTTAGAAAATAAATTGTATCAAGATAAAACAATCGTTATTTAGCTTAAGAAATTGATATTAATAAATTGCACAATACATCGCACATTTCCACTCTAAATGTCAACATCAAGACCCAGTGCAATACCTTCTTGAACTTGTAACCAAATAAATTTATTTATCTTTATAATAATAAAAAAGCTATTTATGTTTCCCTTAGAACAATATTGCAGTGTAAGTGACCGCTCCATAAATACCAGTCTGACAATAAAGCCTGTCGTTTTACTAACACATCAATGATAATACATGGTGTTCCAAAATAAACTAAACACAGTAGGTGGAAATTGCATCAACGTTTCAATAAGCCCAAATTTAGATAACATAGTTAGTGTTCGTACAGTCAGCCACGTACACGTGAGTATGCTCTTTTAATCGTCCATAATCAAGGACGTCCAATTTCTCAATGAAATAAGTTATGCACCAAGATTCATCGGGTCCTGTTCATAAAAGAGCCCTCAAGATTTATTGACAAACCGCTCGAAGGACGACGGACGACAGACGCACTGATATACCATGAACTTAGCTGATTTCTACTAGATAGATTAAGACAAATGCGTGAACACTCTCTCCCACGTTATTATGCAAAGTTGCAGTATACTGTGTTTTTAAGTGTGTATGCGGTTTGTATATATTCTAGACGTACTTGGGATGATGTTGGCTTGATGTTCATTGTCACCAAATAGCACAAAAACATCGGTAAAATCTACCGAACCACGGAAAGTTACTGGCAGTTTTCTCGCAGATCCATATTAGTGAGACCGACACCTACGCATACAAATATGAGATGCTGGTGATCTATAAAGACGAGAGCTATTGGCTTCTCATCAATTCTGGAACCCTATGGATTTGATATTCTATAATACTAAATATTAATTTTTGCCTAAGACATTGGTCTTTTATAGACAAGCTGATTTCCTTTCGATACTTTCTAACTTTAGCAGTAGATATTCATTGATTTTGACTGAACCTTTGCTGTCTATCTTTTGCAGACCGGGCCTAACTGACATCGTCACTGAATTTGGTTAACAACTCACTTCACCTAGAATCAATATGTTTGTATCGACATTCCATTGAAACGACACGATGGCCACTGCACGAGCACAAGAAGCTACTTGCAGAATAGTCAAAGATAGTATTCTGGAACTAGAAACGAAAGGTATGTAATAGATAAGTCATATATAAAAAAAACCTTGATGATAATTACTAACGCATCAATGAGAATACATAGTGTTCCAAAATATACTAAACACAGTAGGTGGAAATTACATCAACATTTCAATAAGCCTAAATTTAGATAACATAGTTCAATCTGGTTTGTTACTTAAATTCTAATATAGGCAGTGAAATCTTTCAGCAAATTTCCATATGGGGTGCATGGGAAAACAATATCCGTTGACAACAGTGGTCCGACTGTGTGGATGAATGGAAAATGATCATTATATTTAGCATAATAACATTTAATATCTGATTACTGTTTTAACTGTCTTATATTATGATTCCTAAAAAGTGCCACACGTAGTTTAAAACATGAAAATTGGATTCATCTCTACTAAGTCGTTTTTTTATTATCAATAGTATTTACAGTTTTTGCTGCTAATGCTAATAAAGTTACAGTTTTAGTATGCCCCTGTAGTATGCTGTTTGAATTAAGATACATTTTCAATGATGATATTTTAAGAAGGGTAAAGATAAATCAATTTCTACATTGTCGACTAAGGCAGACTTCTATTTGCACAAGTACATTCGGCACGATTATATTTGTGTTGAAATCAATCTTGCTTTCTTTTGTTTAGCATCACCATACATGCAAAAGTAAAGCCAAACCAGTCACGTATTCACCTTATTCAGCTTTCAAAAATAGAATACAGGGGTCGTAGTCCCATGTTGTCATTTTTCCATTCCATCATACAACGCCCCAATTGGGATTTGTTTCTGTGCCGTGTTATGTAATACGTTTATTGGCTGCTGTAACCCGTTTTCATGATGAACGTATGCACCCTTGTATAAATTCATTTATTATGCACATAATATCATAAATCCTAATGGTTAGACAGATCTACCTTAATGATTAGACACGGATAACATCATCCATTCTAATGGTTAGATTCAGATAACAAGGTCGACTCTAATGGTTAGCCTCAGTGAAGAATTATTTAGAAGCAACCTTTAACCACATTATATTTTATTGAAATTAAACAGATTGTACAATATAACGAACAAGTAAACGAAGGTGTTTCCATAATAATAAAAACAAATATACTTACACGTGTCTTTCCAATCCTACTAGAGATTATACAATAGGGACAAAACTAAATTTTAAAAGTAAGTAAAATTATCAAATTACCTAAAAAAAATAATGGCAAGTCAGGCACATATTGATACTCATATTGTCAAGAACATGGTATCTTCAAAAATATATCAATATTGTGCATACTGTAATAAAGTATTTATAGAGAACAACAAAGCAGGTATACCTTTGTTCATGAAGAATGCAAAATTTTAAGAGTTTGGAAACGAAATATTCCATGATATGCTTTATGTTTGACATGAAGTAAGAAATATAAACGTATCATTTAATTCCTGTTTAACTGCACTTACGGCGTGTAACTATACGACTCGCAATGTTTCTTTAGGTGATTTTACCCTCTATCCTGGCTACAGCTTACCAAATATTGAAAGCACAAATAGTAAGTACAAAAATCCCTCTGAACGAAGCCTTGTATACATTCCCCCAAAAATCTGTCTAAATCAATAGGCCATCTCTTTGCCCATGTTTTCAAACATCACTTGGAAGCCGTGTTCAAGAGACTGATGTCTGATGTGTCTAATAATGTGTGAAAACTACTCTGTGCCGCGTCAACATTGCTTTCTCTGATGTTTTAAACACCGTTGAGAATTACATTGTGCCCTGTTTAAAATAATGTGTCAGCCAGCGACGTACTAAGTGCAAGTAGTGCCCGGGCGACGATGAAGACTCAAAAAGTGTTGGCGTCCCAAGAGGTCTGATACCAGAGGCGACCGCCCTACCCACCCCCGTTCTTAGTACGCTACCAGTGTTATATGTTGTTTCCAAAAATGAGTGAACATTAACATGCCTTGATCAAAAAGACCGTGTTGTATGATATTTCCAAATGTGTTATTTTAAACAGGAGAGAGAATTACAGTGCGCGCTGTTTTAAGTACTGTGTTATCTGATCGTTTCAAACAGGAGTAAATAGTTGTGTGTGCTCTACTTTAAAGACCGTGTTGTCTGGTGTTTCCAAACATGAGAGAAAATTATTTTGTGCCCTGATTTAAAGATTGTGTTTTCTAATGTTTCTATATAAAAAAAGTAGTAAATATTATAATGTGGTCTGTTTTAGTGACAATTTTGTTTGATGTTAATACAAATAGTGAGGGAAAAAAAACTTGCAGTCTGATGTTTCTAAATATGAGTGACATTTACCGTGTTCCCTGTTTAAAGGACCTTGTCGGACGTTTCTAAACATGAACGATACTTACTCTGTGTCCTGTTTCGAAGATTTTTGTGTAATGTGTCTAGTACTGAGTAAAAATTGCATTGTGCCCTGCTTAAAAGACTGTTGTCTAAAGTTTAATGCATAATAAGAACTGTGCTGTCTGACGTTTCTAAAAATGAGTGACAATTATCGTGTGCCTGTTTCAAAGACCGTATTAGCTTATATTCATGCGACGTTGAGTGAGGAAAAATGAGTGTTGTGTACAGTTTTTTCTTTGAACATTATAGTTTTACCAAGTCTACTTTTGTGTCAACTACCGAAACCGTTTTCAGAAATTTAACTACGTTGAAAATCTCGTACGTATCGGTCTTAAACCCGAAACTTATACCATAGATCGTACTGTAGTCAATTGTTTACCTGGCCCTAAATTGGAGATTATTCTTTGTGAGATGGTAATATTTGAAACTCCGAGAAAACCAGTGTAATTTAAAATAGAACACGCATTAAATTAAATGAACGTATTCAATAATTAATTCAAATACCACGTCTCAGATGCATTCATAATGTAATGCTGGATCACTTTCCTGTAATTAGTGTTCTCAAATGAAAATGCATTAATCTGGTATCCAATATGGCCGCACCGACTGTCGTTTTAAAAATATTGGTATCACCAGCTGCCATTTTAACAATATTGGTGATATCAGCAAAGGGTTTTCACTGGAAGACTTCTTCTTATATTTAGTTGGTCCTAAATAAAGATGGGACTGGTTTCATGTAATGTCTTTTTACTGCTACTCCTTCTAAGTTATATAGACTTTATGCTGGCTTGCTGGTCCTGAACGAAAAAGGCTCCGCTTGCACATACAGAATGGCAGCCGCAGAAGCCATCTTAAGACTATTGCTATTGCCACTCCTGCTTTACAAGGCTTATGTTGATCGAGTGGTCTAATTGGTATGTGAGAAGGCTTGCCAGTACCTTCCCGTTGGGTTGGTTGTTCTTTACTTGGTCTTCTTTGGTTATTCCTCCACTAAATATACCGTCCACCATGTATAGCCTTGCATGTGATTAAGAAAATGAGCGTAAAACTCAGAAGACGACAAACTCATCTTTAACAGGTGGTTTTACCCACAGTTGGATTTTTATCATGCGACTTCTTAGGATGTATATTTCATATTTAAGAAATGGTGCCTATTTAAGGTCTAATATGACCGCCACAATTATCATGTTGAAAATTTTGTTATGGTCATTCCTTTCAAATAAACATGGGATTTTCACTAAAATATATCTTACAATATCCAGTTATACCTCGATGAAAATGGTGGTAATCTGTCATCGTTACTCCTTCCGAAGGAAAGCTCATATCAGCTTGGGTTTCTACCAGACGAAATCTTACGTTATCATGGTTCCAATTTGACATCCAGTATGTCCAACATATCAGCTAACTAAAATACATTTTAGTATGATGCAATAGCATGAGACACTGTTGCATTTAAATGAGATAATATAGTATGGAACAATGTATCAATCAACTGAGACGCAATGCAATGGTGTACTGTAGTATTTAGCAGAAATGCGATAGTATGTCACACTTTAACATTCAACTGAGATTCAATTGCCTGCTTTTTTGTAGCATTCAACCGAGGTTAAGCATGTCACACCGTAGCATACAATTCAGATGCAATAGCATGGCACACTGTAACATTCAAATGAGATGCAATATCATGGCACACTGTATAATTCATTGAGATGCAAACATTTCACACCGTAGCATACAATTCAGATGCAATAGCATGGCACACTATAGAATTCAATGAGATGCAATAGCATGGCTCACTGTAGAATTCAATGAGATGCAATATCATGGCACACTGTATAATTCGTTGAGATGCAATAGGATGGTACACTGTATAATTCAATGAGATGCAATGGCACGGCACACTGTATAATTCATTGAGATGCAATAGGATGGTACACTGTATAATTCAATGAGATGCAATATCATGGTATACTGTAGAATTCTATGAGATACAATATCATGGTACATTATAGAATTCAATGAGATGCAATGGCATGGTACACTGTAGAATTCAATGAGATGCAATAGCATGGTACACTGTAGAATTCGATGAGATGCAATAACATGATACACTGTAGAATTCAATGAGATGCAATATCACGGCACACTGTAGAATTCAATGAGATGCAATATCATGGTACACTGTAGAATTCAATGAGATGCAATATCACGGCACACTGTATAATTCAGTGAGATACAATATCATGGTACACTGTAGAATTCAATGAGATGCAATGGCAAGGCACACTGTATAATTCAATGAGATGCAATATCATGGCACACTGTACAATTCAATGAGATGCAATAGCATGGCCCACTGTAGAATTCGGTGAGATGCAATAGCATGATACACTGTATAATTCAATGAGATGCAATATCACGGAACACTGTAGAATTCAATGAGATGCAATATCATGGCACACTACAACAATAGTACGACTATAGAAATTAAAGAGTACAAACATTAAGCCTCAATAATCGTTTCACAAATCCCTCCCCACTCTGGTCAGCATATGAAAATCTGCGTTTCAATATATTGAATGTTTATCCCGTTGGATTATGTTGAAGTATAAAAGAACATTGCAACTTTAAACCAATATGCAGAGTATCGTAAGTTACATCTACTGCTGAAGAAGATAACCTCGGATATGAACCCCTGCGATTGATTACGCGACAAGAAATTTTCCAACGATAAATAAAAAATTAGAGAAATAATTATCATATAATGAACAATGAATGCATCGCCGAATTGAAAAACAAACTCGATCGTATACGACAGTATCATCATAATAAATTATTTACCAGTGATTACTTCGACGTTGAATACTCAAAAATAACTACAGCGCAAAGTCTAAATTTTCCCACGTACAAATCTGAATGTTGCGTAGCAAAAATCCTCCTTCGGGAGCGAAATCGTATCATTTATGAAAATGGAAAATCAAAGATTTTTTAACGCGGAGATATTTCCCGAACAGGAATTCATTCCCGTGTCGGCGATGCTAAGAAAGATTTTAAAAACCGTCGGTGAAATATTCAACGAAGGGTCGTTGATAGAATCCACGGGGAAAGAATTCGAAAATAAATATTTGTGGTGAAATTCTAAAGAACTTTCATCGTAAAACGATTTTCATTTAAGAAAATTTCTCGGTGTTCTTTTGATTGGTATATCTATAATATCATCAAATTTACCATCGCGGAAAGCTCTATCTAATTCCGCCCTATCGTACATTTACATTTTGTCTTCTCGTGGAGATTTTTTATTATACTCGGTGATATCATTATAGTATTTGATTAGCCGTTCGAAAATTATATTCAGAAATCACGCGCACAAGTAAAATTTACTGGATTTTTCAATTTTAATTTTCCGTGTTCAATATTTCTTTAAGGCGATCAACGGTCATAGACGAGTGAACATAATTCATTATCTGATCGCGACTACAACTAATCATCGTTATGGGATCACGTTTAAATTGTTTTATCTGATGATCCGTCAGCAGAAAATCTTCATCGCTGAATGTATCCAGGTAGAATTCAAAGTTACCTACGATCGTTTCAGAGAATGATTTTCTAATAGCATCCTCGAGTTTATTGTTGTCGTAGACGAAGACTTGCGCGTGAGTGTACATTATTGTAATTTTAATTCAATTCGAAGAATTTCAATTTGAGAAACATCGAAGATTTTCCATTTGCGATGAAAGTGGAAATTCTTTGAAGTTCAATGACGAGAATCCCTTTGAAATCCTTCAGATTTATGATTTCACATTGAGGGTGATTTGCAATTCATCACCTGACAAATCAATGAAGTTAAATTCATGATCGACCAAATTAATCGGATTATATATAATCAACCCTCCCCCACGGGAAACATTCGGGGTAAACGTATACAGGATGTAACCCTGATTCGCCTGATCCGACGATGATACATTAACGCTATAACTGTTTATCACGGCATCGCAAACAAGATGTATCGCGACTACATCTTTTACGTCGGCGTTATTCGGTGATAGATGTCTACCTGTTCCATCGGGAGCTCTGGAAATAAAAATAATGATTCGGCTAACAAAACAAAAAACAAGACCCCAGACAAGTTACTTATATGGCAATGGAATTGCAGAGGGCTAAATAAAAACCATGGAGAACTAATCGCAGCAATCCACGGAACCATCACCAAGCCCAAGATCATCTGTCTTCAAGAAACTCTACTTAAGGAAACTAGTATAAACATTCCTAAAATAACAGGCTATCAAACTACATTCTTAAAACACAGAAGTACCGGCAAAAAAGGAGGAGGCCTAGCCATATATGTACATGACACCATCACAGACGCAGTAGAGGAAATTATTAATGTGAACTCAACAGAAACACCAGTTGAATTTTAAAAAATTGTCTTCACAGTAGTAACCAAAACAATACATCTGTACAACATATATGATCCAGGACAAAATAGCCAAAACAACAACCAACTTTTTCAGCAAATATTCAAGAAAAGGGGCACAAATATTATTATCTGCGGCGACTTCAATGCACATCACACAGAATGTGGTAGATACGAGAGGGGAAAAACATCTTAAAATACATAACAGAAGAACAACTAGAACTTTTGAACAACGGAACCCCAACACGTATAGACCCCAGCCAAGGCAAACTCTCTACCATTGACCTCACCATTGCGACGCCTAGCCTGGCTGTAATTACCCAATGGGAAGCGATGCAACATTCTACATTAGGCAGCGACCACTTACCACCATATACGTCTTGTGCCCAACGGAGCAACAAAAAACACAACAAAGATGGAAACTCAAAAATGCAAACTGGAACAGCTTGAAAGACCAACTTAAATTAGTAAACCTTGCGGAAATCCAAGATGAGGATACAAATAAATATTATGACAATCTCATACAAATTATAAACGAAGCGGAAAATAAGAGTATACCCAAAACAACAGGTTTCCATTATCAACAGACTGCAATCCCCTGGTGGACAAAAAATTGCAGAATTGCCATTCGGAAAAAAAACAGCCTTAAATCGCTTTAAACACACAAAAACCGCCTCTAACTTTCTTATATACAAACAAACAGAAATCAACACTAGGACGGTAATAACTGAGGCTAAAAAGGACTCATGGAGAAGATACTGCACAACGCTCAATCATAAAACAAATACTAAGGAAATATGGAATAAAATAAACGCCATGAAAGGCAAAACACCCACAACAGCGCCGAAATTCCAGGGAACAAAAAACAACATGGAAGTAGCAGAGAAGTTAGCCCAACACTTCGCTAACTCCAGCAGCGATAACAATCACAAACACGAGTTCTTACATCAAAAATCATCATTAAAAAAAGAATTTCCTCACATTTTCAAAGATCGAGACAACAGATATTCGCCACTGAATGACCCTTTTAATCTGAAAGAATGGAGACAAGCCCTCAGCAAAAAAATAAGTACATCACCAGGAGAGGATAACCTAGGCTATGAAATATACTAACAATTACCACACAATATGCAGAGCATTACCTTAGACCTAATAAATCTGATATGGAGAACAGGTCGCATCCCCACACTATGGAAGCGAACCATAATCATAGCCATCCCAAAACCAAAGACCCTACTAATGTAACCTCCTACAGACCTCTTTCACTAACAAATACAATCTGTAAGGTAATGGAAACAATGGTCAACAATAGATTAAAACACCACCTAGAACAAAATCAACTACTGGCTGAAACCAAACGTGGATTTAGGAACAAATGATCTACACTTGATCGATTAATCCTTCTGGAAGCCAACATCAAATTAGCATTTAATGCCAAAAGGAAAAGAGATAGACACCTAATAGCAATATTTCTAGACCTAGAGAAAGCCTTCGATTTAGTCTTGACCAATGGCCTCATCTTTCAACTCAACCAATTTGGCATAACAGGAAGAATGCACCGCTGGATAGCAAACTTCCTTACGGGAAGAACCTTTAAAACTAGAGTAAGAGAGGCCTTGTCCCAAACATATACACTGGATAATGGAACCCCCAAGGAAGTGTGATTAGCCCAACCCTATTCAATCTAATGGTCAACAACCTAACCAATTATCTCAAATATTGCCCAGTTGATCTGTCACAATTTGTCGATGACAGTAGTATCTGGAAAGCAGGAAACCCCAATAGTCAAAAGAACATCACTCAAATTCAGAAAGGACTAGACATCATCGGCACATGGGCAAACAACTGGGGTTTCAAAATATCCCAAATAAAAACAGTTGCCATGCTCTTCTCCCCAACTAATAAATACCCTAAACTATGTATACAGAATCAGCCCATCCAATTCCAAAAAGAGACCCACTTCCTTGGAATGTTACTAAATGAAACAATCAATTGGAAACCACACATACAACAAACTATTCAAAATGTCAAAAAAATCTAAACATACTTAAAAAACATCAAAGGTACTACATGGGAGCTGATCAGCAAACTATGCTAATGATCTACAAATCTTTAATTCGAGCTAAGATAGACTATGGCTGCCAGATCTATTCCTCAACCAAGAAGGAAACACTTAGACAACTAGATAGCATCCAATATAGAGCACTTAGACTCTGCACCGGTGCATTACCGAACACCTCCCTGGAAGAACTACAAATCCTCGCATGTGAACCACCATTACAATTGAGAAGAGAAGAACACATACTTAGATACGCCTTTAGAATCAAACCACGTTTAGCTCAAGACTGGTACCACATCCTCCAGCAGCTAACAAAATACACACACTCTGCAAAGAACTCAATCGAATAGAACTCCAAGCAGAACAACTACTTATCAAGGACCCCACACCTTGGAGAAATAACCAACCTAACATCAACCTAACAGCACTCCAACTGGTACATAAGCGTGACAACCCCAATATCACATTAACACAAGTACAAAGCCTCGTCAACAACAACTATGATGGATATGTACAAATCTATACTGACGGCTCAAAATCTAAGGAACTACATAGAACGGCTGCAGCGGTAGTGATCCCAGAACATCAGATCACATTTACGACAAGACTACCAGATGACTGTTCCATATATACCGCGAAATTCTGGGCCATCAACCGAGCCCTAAAATAGATAGTAACACAAAATCAAAAACAGGACGTCATCATAACAGACTCACTTAGTGTACTTGAAAGTATTGAGACAGGTAATTCCAAAAGTAGACAAAACCTGCTAGAGGACACTATGCTGACCATCAGGGAAGCAGATAAATCACACCAAACCATACACTTCTTGTTGGTGCCATCTCACATCAATTTGCCTGGAAATGAAAAAGCAGACCAAGCAGCAAAAAGCAGTCTGATGAAAGACCAAATTGAACCCGTACAGTACAACACTCAGGAACTATATAGTCAAGTCAGGGACAGAATTAATAATAAATGGCAACAACAATGGGAAAACTCCACAAAAGGTAGACATCAATACCAACTACAAAAGAGGTCACTAGAACCCAACGTTTACCAAAAAGCCTGGCAGCCATTGATATTAAAATCATCAAAAGAATCAGAACAGGTAAAACACTACTAAATGGCAGCTTTATGAAACATTTATGTACAGGACCCACGCCGGATAAATGTCCACACTGTCCAGAAACTGAAACATTGGAACATGTATTCAACATGTCACAAATACCATCGACAACGTACCATCCTCCAACTACAACAAGAAAACTTGACGCAGTTACATCATTCCCCCAAATTTTAGATAAAAGGTATAATAAAAACGTAAATACTACCTATATAAATATACTTAATTACCTAAAATCAATAGAAATAAAACACAAAATATAAATAACAAAACCATCAAATAAATAAATAAACATAAACATAGCCATACAGTTAATATTTATCAATCAATGGGCCAGAGCAGATAATAACACCGACAGCTCAAAAGCAGACCCACGTAACAATGCCTTAAATAAATAAACAAAAACAAATATTATAACTACCCAATAAATAAACAATTAACAAGGCCATATCGGTTAAAGGGGCCAGAGCGGATAGTAATACTGCTAGCTTTAAAAAGCAGAACCACTTAACAAAACCCTAAAATAAATATATAAAATAAAATAGAAAAGGGCAAAGGAAGGGAAGCGATAATATAAACATCGTAATGCGAGGAAAAAAGGAAGAAAGGAGAAAGGAAGAAAAGGGAGAAAGAGAAGAAAGAAAAAGGGGGGGAAGAGAACATTACACTAAGTAGTGGCACAATGTAGATACAGTAAAACCAGTCAACCGACAAGTGGCAAGATAAATACAAGTGTGATGAGAACACCGGGATCAAATAGGGATAGCTCAAGGAAACATAACACCAACCAACCGACAAGAAACAGTAAAAAGAAAGGGAAAAGAACGAGGGAAGAAGGAAAAAGAAAGAAAGAGGGAAGAAGGGAGTAGAAAGAAAGTGGGAAAGAGAAAAGGGAAAAGAAGAGAAATAAAAGAAGGAAGAAATGAAATAACACCAAACACACCCCACTCCAACTAAAAAAAAATATTTTTTTTATTTATTTTTTTCCACAGGGTTCTCATTTGGTACGAGAACCCTTTTCGAACAATCTCTTTCTCGAAATCTAACTTGATCAATTTTGACCACCGCTCAAAATTAACATGCTAAAATACCTAACAGTGACTACACTCATTTATGTAGCTAAGACATTTTAGCAATTAAATTTATTAAGGACCTACAACATGTACACTATGCACTAGAAATATTTATTGATAGGAAAGATGAAAAATTCTATACTATATGGATTTTATATAATTGCACAGGTGGCTTACACATTATTGGTATTTTTTCTGTCCATAGTAAAACTGGACTAGATTAGACATAAGGGCGTTTCAAGCGTAAACAATGGCAACATCCAGGAGTGTGGAGAAACAGAAATAGGCTAACCTGATTGGCGACGAAAACATGGCTGATCCATTGGAGTTTATCAACGAAGAGAACTCCACATCGGATATTGTTGTATCGTCAAGCGACGATGATATCATCGCGGATAATTGCGAGTACGCGGTTGATACCGTATGAAACTTAACAATGTAGTCTTGTAGTTTACGTTGACTACATGATATTTGTTTTAGTTATTATGGAAATTGTTTCCGCGATCGTTGTCGCTACGGCTACACAGATTGGAATAACTACTGGGGCGATCATTATCATCTAAGAAAGTACTATCCCTGCTCCGGTGACTCCACCTAACACTGAGGACACGGTTACATCAATGGCGGTACTCCTTCGTCGATATTTTTTTTATTTTTGTTTGATATTCCTCGGTGAGCGACTGAGGTTTAGCTTATAGTTGTAGCACCTGATTGTATCGATTGTGTTGAGATGATATCTCCGACATTGTTATTAAACAAGAGACGATTTCAATTAAGTTCTTTACTCAAATCTACTTCGAGTTCTGCGTACCATGTTTTTGACGCCCTAACTAAATTTCTAGCCGTTGTGACTATATCGAATCTCGCAGTTGAATCCTTGTCGATGATCGCTGATATTGCATTATTCTCACCGGAAGATGATATTTCCCTCGTTGCAATATGAAACCGGATCGGAGACAAAATTGATAATCTGTAAATTCCCTTAACGGTCGCGGTGATTTCTAGCGTGTTATTCTTCGGTGTCCAAACAAATTCCCCGTGCTGGATCGTGTATACCAAGTTTACAATATTTGTTCGTTCATGAAGGATTTTTGTTTTTTTAAGCGTGGTTATCATCCTCGAAAATCATCTTTGATAGTTTTCTTGATCTCATCGATGGATGCTTTTATATCCGGGAGTTTTACATCAATGCTATCTACGGGGTCACCAAAGAATTTATTAATGATGTTTTTACGACAATTTAGAAATTGTTTTACGTGATCTTCATATGTGGATTAAAGCGTTGCTAGTTCATCAATAGCAGTTTCTACATCGATGATATTCAATGTGATATCAGGTGGTATTTTTCCTCCTAGGAATCTCATAAACTCGATATTAAAATCGAATTGATCTTGATAAAATCTATTATACGCGATAATATGAGTATTCATATTCTTCACTTATTTTTTATATCGTCAACAGCGGATTTTACATCGGCGAGTTTCGGCGTGGTCACAGGTGGAATCCCAATGAAATTGTAAATGGGAAGTTAAAATTCGGTAATGGATTTTTGTAAACCCGCAAATTGATTTATATGAGCGTCATACTTATCATCTAGTGTTTTTAACGGTTCGGCCGATGATATAAACTTATCACCGAGTGCTGTTAATCTGTCTGTGATAGCTTTTGATATGAGTCTGTTAACTCGTTCCAGCGAAACACCAACGGGTTTTGGTGGGCGCGGTAATGATCTTCCCCAAATATCTACCATGTTATATTATATGATCTCTGTTTAAAAAGCTGGTATAATCGTGTACATCCTTATGAGGTAGATGAGGAAATGTTGATATCGCCGTTAACACATTAATGACTTCTCGGCCGCATATCGGAGGATCAGTTAATATCTGCTAGGGTAACGTTGAATGCCAAACAGGTATATTCAATTGCGTTACATATTTAAGAAATTACTGTGGCGGTGCTAACCCATACGAGTCAAAATAAATAATACATCATGGATGTATCGCATAAGCTACCAAATGAGTTCCCGGTTCGTTGTTATCATCGAGATTAATTATACCCGTTTCTGGGATACGTGGTTGGTTTGGTAATTGATCTCTCATGAAAACACCTCTGAAATGTTTCACGGGAGAGTTCTTTTTGTACCGCGTTGATTAAATCAAAATTTGACCTTGGAACTATCGGTGTTAATGTCCGATGGGGATGTATCTGGTGAATCGGATGCCTGGTACTCGGAAGCCTTTTCCCTTTCTTTGTATCCTTGTCCGGTTACTTTATTTTGAAAATAACGCCGAGCCTTTTCACTTGTACTAAGGAGCATTAACTTCATAATACCCGGGATTACTCCTTTATTTATATTACCTCCTCGCGCTTTATATCCTTTTCCAGTAACATTACCTACAATTTTATTTACACCCCAACCAGCAAGACCAGAGAGAGCACTAGTTGCGAGTGGGATGAGAAAAGGAAGAAATCCACCGGATTTGATCATATTGGAAATCGCAGCGGATGAAAACTCCAACTGGAGTCCTGTACCAGCCTTTTTAGCATTATTAAAATGTTTAAGTTGAGTGTTTGTCAGGGATAGTTTATTTGGTCCATCGTTAACTATCTTTTCACGTTTCAGGGTTATCTTTGCTCCACACGCAGCAGAGGTTTTCGATTGTAATTTCTTTATCTGACCAGGTGTCAATATAATATTACATGACTATACGACATTTTTATTTAAGTAACAGAGCATCTAATTGTTACATGCTTTCCACGGGTGCATCAATTACTCTCACTTTTACATTACCACCTTCGAGTGTCATTGTCGTGACTAAGAATTACTGCGATTACTCTGTATGGTCCACCATCAGAAGGAAGCACTCCTACACGAGCTTGAAATTTTACATCAACGACGGAATGCTTAGATAAATCAATTGTTGCAATGAAAAATAATAGATCGGATACAAGTTTTGATAATCAAATTGTGATATTTGTAATCCGGTATCAATATTTTGATCGCGTGCCATATAGGACCACAAACGATGATACACACACGACCTATTTGATTATTCAGATAATCGATCAGAATATTTTCGGCGGGTTCCTGTTGATTGCTTCTTCGCAATGATACCTCACTGACGTTTAATTTATCAAATATCATATGACTACGCAGCTGTCTATGCTCTCCTTCTACTCGACTTTTACTTTGTAGCGCGATCAAAATATGTCTAGGCGCGGAAATATTATTTGTTAACGCGACTTTCCAGGTAAAGATCTCAACAGCGGTATTCGTCGCAGTAGCTGTTGTAACATCCAACCATGACAATAGTGATTTTCCTCCGCGATCCATAAAAGATAACAAACGAGTTTCTATATCGAGCGATGGAGTCATTATTGGCATCCATAACGCTAGCTTGGATAGAAGTATTTTACCATCATCAACATCATTACCATACGAAATAGCATCATCATTTGATTTTCTCATAAGCACCTGGGTATGACTAGATCCAAAGATAACTTTTCTAATAGCTCGACAAAATCTAAAGATATGAGAAAGAGGAATCGCACATGAAAATCTTCCATCGCGGTTTAACATCAAGTTTCGATTTGAAAATCCAAAACTAAAATTATCATTTTGATTTATAATAGCTGCTTCAACATCCGCATCATCATCAGCAGCAGCTGTTACTTTCTTTGGCCGTCTTACGACAAACTGATTATGACCAGCATTGTCATTGATATCCTTCGCGAACATCATTGAGTGACCGGCAGATCGGATAAAGTCATCGGAGTCTAGTCCTAATATCATGGTTGCGACATCAACGTTGTTATCGATGGAATCTATCCTATTAGAATTAATTAAATACTGCGCGCTGCTAAATAACGCCATTATACCATTGTTGACGAATCCTATTGCTCTTGTTGAAAGATTATCATACTGAGTATTTTCCCAATCATTTCTCACTAGTTGTCCCTCCACCTCGAGGAAAGCTTCACACGGCAAAAATTATTTAGAGGTATCATCAAATCGAAGTTCAATTCGTGATCTAGCATTGGGATCAATCGCGTTGTACGATAAAAATTGAAAATCGCGTGCATAATCATATCGCGGTACGGGTGCATCCATATCAAAAGTGTCATCGGAAATCGACTGGAAAATTTTTATTATATACCCGCTGATCTAAATCATAATCTTCTAAGACCAGAACCAGCGATCAAATTAGCAACAATATTTCTTTGGTAATCATCATCTGATTGCACCAACGGGGCCAATATTTGAGCTACTATTTCATTTATCACTTTACTCTCCCGAGGTGGCATTAATTCCGTAAACGGTAATTTTTTTTCGTTTTCTTCGAAATAACGACATAAGTTTTTCCTTGATGGTATTAAACGGGCTACCAGCTAGATCACCAACTGTGCCGACCACCTTACTACCAATGGCACCAATAGCTTTTCATGCTAGTTCTTTACCAACGGGGTTAGCTTTTGGAGCAATTCTAGTGAACAATCCCGAGACGACATTACCCAATCCATCTCCGTGGTATACTTTATATACGGGTAATCTCGAGTTCATGACGTAAACTCTGGTTGGTTTATTGCAATACATTTTATTTAAATGTTATCTATCTAATCGGTGATAAATCACTGGTGATATTGATATTAGTCACCATGATAATCATCATTAATTCATCGATGAAACCGCGATATAATCCAATATTCATAAAATTACCTTGAAATAACCGCTCACAGATATCAGCTGCTTCATTAATTATCTCCGGGGAATTATTCATTATATACCCGAACTCCCACCACCATCCTCTCTTTAACAATTTCATGAATTTACATTATCGGGTCGTATCGTACAACACCTGGATACTTCATACACGTTCCAAACATTCCATAACTGGTGATTGTTCTGTCCAGTAGACTTGTTCCGATTTTGATTCTTTTCCAACAGAATGTAATTTAGGATTCAATAACAAGCGGCTGACGTAGAGACGAAGATCAAACAAAATGCATCCAATGGTTTGGTTTACTTATATCTGATGTGCCTTATAGCTATAAAACAACAAATCAACCCAAACCATGTATTTAGCAATACGTGCCGATGGTCTTGTAAACAGAAAGTGTACTGACCTTTAATTCGCTACATAATATCATTTTCCAGAGAATAACAAAAATAATAAGAGGAACATTTCTTTTCAAGCATATGTGGATATTTAAATAATGAAAGCATGAATCATGCCGACTGTTCACAAGTCATACCTTAAAACACTTTCCAACTGCATAATAAATACCATCTCAGTCAATAGAAAAGCCCTCTCCCTTCCCAAAAATAAAATGGAAAGACTGGAAGGATACGACTAACCGTTAACGGCATCAACATCTGCAATAAAAGCAACTGGAAATATCGTCCAGATCAACATCACAACAGCACAGAACTAACGATCGTCGTAAATGACTGTGATAACAACCATGATGATGATAGTAATTATTCGGTGGCAATGATAATATGTCGCACCGCTTGTTACGATCATGTTGATGATAATAATAATAATAATAATAATAATAATAATAATAATAATAATAATGACTTTATTTAAAGAGGGTAACACTAAATAACTTGTTGATGATGCCACTTATCTAAATGGATACCAACCATTATTTCGGTACCGACATATAAATTTTATTTTTAAAAACAAATTTAAAAAATGTTTTTGTTAAAATGTACAATCCAACCGATGAATAAACAGTCACTATTAAGTTGCACCCAACAACCTCGTGACCTTGGCCTTGGAGTGTACTGAGAATAACAGCAACAGTAAAATGCTGCTAGACAAAATCACTTCTTTGATAAATGATGTACTCAGTTTAGAACTTTAAATCGCGTTTGGTGCATACAGTGGTGTCTTTTGGAATAAATGGATGATTTGTCAAACTACGTTAGTTGAATAAGTAATGAATTCTTTTCTTGCGGCGATATAACACAGGCCTTTAGACGTTATAAGGTCGAACGCTAATACGTCACTATATACCGATGACGTCATAAAGAAGCCAAAACACAGAATGGTCCCCTGTCGTACATTTACATTACTGGTACGAACGAAACGAAATCGTGACCTTTACTAATTCACAACGGTCACGGATACTGTAACTAATGTAAACAAAATGGCCGATGTGTTTAATGCTATGCAATTTTCTATGTACTGAATTAAATCAAATATAATATTTTATTGGAAAAAAATGATAACTCTAAATGTACTATTGCACAGTTCAATGTTTATATTGCTTTACTAAGGGAATGTGTATTAAAAGGCATGTAGCTCTGGAACACTTGACACAAGAAATGGCGTTATGGATGGAAATAAAATGATTCTGTGATAATTATCTAATGACAAGAGCTCTCTAACACACTGGAAAAGATAGACAAGCATGCGCATGAAAAGGTAGACCCTAGTGATAGTGCGGATATATTATCCGTGATGGGGGAAGGATAAAACAGTGTAAAAGTGCTCTATTTAAACATAGTTTTATTCCTGTGAAGGGGTGGTGGTTGCATCATACTGTGTAACAGTTCTCTATCAAAACAGTTAAATTTATATTATCTGTGAGAAGTGTGTGTGTGTGTTGGGGGGGGGGGGGTGCATACTAAAGTGTAACAGGACTCTATTAAAACACAGTCACAGAGTTATATTCCCTGTGAAGGGTAAAGCATACCACAGTGGAACAGCAATCTGTTTAAACAGTCACGGAGGTATGAGAAGTCAATCCCTGTTTGATTTTAGGAAACGCAGACATATGTTATGTACAATTGTATTTCATTGGGAGTAGGGCCATGAGTGGCTGAGTGGTCTAACACGCTATGTTACGGATCACTGCCATCTCATCTCTGTCTGTGTGGGTTCAAGTCTAAGATTCAGCGAATGTAGTTATGTGAGAAAGCTTGCCAGTAGCTTCTCGTGGGTCATGGTTCTTTCTAGGGGGTTTCCCCGGGTTCTTCCTCCACCAATAATACTGACCGCCATGTATAGCCTATCGTGTGCTGAAAAACAGCGTTAAACCCTACAACAACAACATATTCCATGGGAAGGTGGAGCACATTACAATAAATCACCACTCTATACAAACCATGGAAAATCACATGGGAATTAAAGCTTAATACAAGGTTAAATTAATATAAACAGGTGCTGAGTCAAAATATCATGTTATGAAGTTTTGTTTTGAAAAATGGGACACATTGCTATAATGGCATGAATGCTAATCTGATCCTCAATTTATTATAGACATGTCTACTAAGTTTGTATTGTCTACTTCAAGTGATTTTAGCTTACTCTTCTTTACAAGGTTTGGGTCGAATGTTTAAAAACCCAAATGTTTACAAATGTGTAACAAATGAAACTTACCAAAACGTCATGAAAGTCTAATCCGGTTATTTCAATATAATAACAAAAGTCAAATCAAGCTATGTCAATATAATAATGAAAGTGTAATAGAGTTATTTCAATTTAATAATATAAGTCTAATCAGTTTATATCAATATAATAATGAAAGTCTAATCGAGTTATTTCAAAAAAATAATGAAATTCTAATCGAGTTATTTCAAAATAATAATGAAAGTCTAATTGAGCTATTTCAGTATAATAATATAAGTCTAATCAGTTTATGTCAATATAATAATGAAAGTCTAATCGGGTTATTTCAATATAATAATGAAAGTGTAATCAACTTATTTAAATATAATAATAAAAGTCTAATTGAGTTATTTCAATATATTAATTAAAGTGTAATTGGGTTATTTCAAGATATTAATAATATGGCTATCAATACAAGTTCCTCAATGCCTATGTATCATATTGGACTGGCAAGTTATCAATTAGCATTACTTTTAACAAGCATGTTACATATTTCCTGATATTGGAAGGTGATGATTGTAATTATAGTATTTAAGCAAATTTCTTAATTTTGAAGGGTTTGGGAAAAATAATCTATTAAATAGTCCAAGAATAAATTTAAAAAAATTAATTTACGAAAGTAGCATGCTCCTATATCTAGATTAAAGCTGCCAATGCAATTTTATTTAGAACATTATCTGGAACTCTACAATAATTTAGAACAGTATGAATTTGGGTGTGGGTCTTAAGATTGTGCTACTCTGTGCTAAAATATGTGGAAATTTAATCCAATGCAGTATACACATATCTTTAAATTTCCTTCAATGTGATGTTGTTGTGTTGAATTTAATGTCAAAAAAATGAAAATGAAACTTCTTTAAGTACTTTCATTCTAGCAATACTGGAAAGCTCCTGTAGAATACAATCTAACACATTCACAGTACAACATTTGCATGGGTTGTAATTGTGTATAGAAAGTATGGTCTACTTCTCCTAAATCTATTTCTACCATAAACAGAGAGTATAGCTTACTTCTACTAAATATATATCTAACATAAATAGTGAGTATATTTTACTTCTTAATCAGTAGATACTGTAATAGAGAGTATGGGCTTACTTCATAGTATTTTGCCATTTAAGACTATTTCCATATAAAGAAACATATGAGCCAAAAATAATCTTTTCTCTAAGACGTAAGTTTCTAGATTCAAGAGTCATATTGTTGGTCAAAAAACCCATTATATGGGTTTCTGAAGACAACTCTGCTGTCAAACAATCACTAGCTTTTTATGATCGGAGGTAAATTTGCATCCACTCAAGGCCTTTCAGCAAATTGTTGGCCATGCTCAACACTATTCCCTGTCCTCAAAATATGTAAATTTCACTATGATTGGTTTGGTCCTTGTATCTAGCAGGGTAGTCTATCAGTCAAGTACAAAGCACATATTTTCAACGTATTCATACTCTAGATAGATTGATTCCACAAAGAAAGATCGAATAACTTTGCAAATAAATATATTCTCTAAGCACTGGGGAGGTCCTTCTGACAATAAAATATTCACTTTTATGCTTTGTTTTTTTTAATTTCAATATCCGTTCTTAAAGTTTAGCTATTTGTCTGAAGCTTGCATTTCTTCCAAGTGATCAATGGTTTGCTCTGAATGTTCCTCTCAAACATATATCTATTTTCTCTCTAGCTCTCTTATAGTTTCACACTAAAACTGCATGTTCTATCTCGTTAATTCAATTTTATCAAGTCATCGATATTGGAAGTTACTCTGACAAACTCTAGTTCAACTTTTATATCAGCAGATTCTCGAATTCTCGATCTATCCTATGATATTTTCAAATATTGATTTCTTTGGGAGGAGAGGGCGGTTATTATTCTAAACAAGCATCTCTCTCTATCTCTTTTTCTCTCTCTCTCTCACACACACACACACACACACACATACACACGGCTATGTCCAAATTAAATTCACATTCCCCACTGGTGACCACCGAAGTCTCGCTCTCGGTTGACCCACCTGCCATAGAAGGATTTTTATTATTATAACCACATTCATTAACTATCTATGCGCAAGTCGTACACGACTGGCTATTATTGTACTGCCTCTGCTTGACATGACTCAAGCTTACATTGGCATGTAAAATGTTACACCCACACAATCTCCATCGATCAGCTGATGAGCACAGGGATAAAAACCTAAACGATTTTCACTAGCCAACAGTAAAATGGTATCATATTATACCCTTATCAATAATTATCTTGCAAATCTACTAGATTTAGTGTGGCTGTACCCTTCTCGACAGCAATGTTGTAGTAAGGTTGTAGCTACGTTGTCAAATGATGTTGTGGCAATGTTTTTTGTTGAACAAGTGAGAACGTTGCTAAAACGTTGTTGTATAACGTTATTAAATAACCTTCCTACAACATTCTTACAACATTGAAATCATCTCTGGAAATCTGATGAAACCGGCTTGTGTTTCTGAAACACATATTCCACACTTTTGGCAAGAATGTCAAACAAAACGACATTTAAAACAATGTCAACATTACCATCCAGTTATGAGTTGCGATAGCAGGAATGTCAAAACTGCCATTGTGACAGCATTCATTAAGTGTCAGTTCTGCACCATTCTCATTCATGACAAACCAAACATCACCAGTCATTTGACCATGATAATAATACTAATAGGAATGGCACTCTGCATTCGTTGATGCTTGACAACTCTCACAAATCAGTTCACAGTTGGACATATAATAATGCACTCTTCACAATACGGAATTTTTATTTATCATTTAATGCGCTTAAAAAGAGTCTTAGATAAAAAAGTAATGATACTAATTTAATAAAAATTCATACGTCCATTCTGAAGTTTGCAATGAGTTTCAGTGCAGGTGTTCTAACACGGTTTATATGCAAACACTGCTTTCTGTTCACTGTATGAAATCCTCTTTCTAGGTAGTTTTTCTAACAGACTTTACAGCAGCACCTTTCATTAGATTTAAAATGGACATGTGAGTTCACCAAGTAGGCAATGGTTTGGAGAGATTTACTACAATGGGGATATAATTCAAACGTTATGTAACAGGGTGTAATGTGAAAGTAGATGGGTAAACCACGCTGCTTTTGCATGATAAGGAATCCTCTGAATCTGCAGAATGAAGGTTCAAACATTTGTTTTAAAAGACAAAAAGGACAAATGAAACAATACAACAAAAACATTTATAATATCAATTTTTTTTCTAAATTTAATTTAAGATTAGCAATCAGAATTAGTCTCCTCCTGCACTATCTCTTTCTTCTTCTTTTCTGGGACCTGCAAATTAAATTATAATTTAAAAGTCACATATTATCTCAGCACCGCTTACATATGCAGAAGTCACAATAACTAGCATTATTAAACTTCATGAAACTTTCTTCACTGCACATGTTCTTCCCTTATTATTGTTAAGCCAAGTTACAAGATAACTTAAGCCAAGTTACTAGATAACTTTGTACTTATGTGTCATTTCAGGCAAGTGGACGGTGAAATCAATTTGCGCAAAGATGAATTTATTTTGTCCAAATATTACATGTGAATAAAAATTCCAAGTGGAAGTATTTGTCCTATCATACAAGATGGATGAAAATTGTAGTTAGCTGTACTCCAGCTTTAATAATAATAGTCCTGGAAACTATGATAAGCTGATTTTGCTTGCAATTTAGAGATGCATCCACAATGCTTTAAAAAACTGAATCCAATATTGACGAAATAAGAGTCAAATGGCCAACATTGTATTTTATCCTCCACGTTGGATGGGTGCATATTTAAAGGTCTCTGATATGGCTTATTCAATTTTAATTTCTTTTAATTTGCCATTATTTTTCAAGCAAGCTTCTGCAAGAGAAACACAATATTTTAAAATAAGTTTCACAACAAAGAATGCATTGCTTTTTTCTAAATGCCAACAATAATCAATGCAGTATTTATAAAATATGTACTTTGAAATGTGGTGCCAGGTTCTTTCATATAGATGTAATTGCAGTATGCGTAAAGAGACATGTAGTACCTTATCCATTCATGGAAAAATCTCGTGAGAGTAATTTTTAAAAAAATTGACAATTGAAATCAAGTCATACTTACTGATCAAAACTCTGCATATCACAAGGTCTTTAAATGCTTTTTTTCCCTTTACATCCCTTTAGACTATACTCTGACCAGAGTCTTTTTGTACGTTACCGTTTCATCATCCTGCATACACTATCCCCTATATTACACCTGCCTAAGGAGCTCAAGTAGTATATCTGAAAATAATAATAATAATAATAATAATAATAATAATAATAATAATAATGTGACAAAATATGCTTTAATATAGTTTTTTGTCATGAGTTTGCATGAAAGTTTGTTTGCTCTAACTTGAAACAATTTGCTAACACCAAGTATGTAACACAATGTACTAACAACAATTATATAACAAATTAACCACTGTGAATCATTTAACTTCATAAATGACATTCACTCTAAGATGTAATTAAAATAGCCAGAAAATATGTAATGGCGTATATGTAGTAAAATACCTGTAACTGTTCATCTCTATACATATTTTGACCTACATCCATTACATTTAATAGCTAACCACTACATCTTATCTACCCCGCTCCCCAAGTCTGTAATAATCAATTGTTTTTTCTTCACATCTATATAAATCGGCATATTTATACATATGTCTAAACATACATTTATTTGAATTTAACTTGTGATTGAAATCAATTTAAATTACTTGGTATATATATATATATATATATATATATATATATATATATATATATATATATATATATATATATATATATGTATAAGTTTTGGTCAAGAACGATAAATCTTACTCTTAAGCTCAACGCCCCTAATTCGAAATACTAGACTAACGGACAGCATTTTATCATGGTAACATATCCTATCCTCGATTTTTTTCGTTCCAAAAATGTAATAGTATAATTTAATTAATACGAGTCGGATAAAAGTCACAGAATTATGCCAAGTAGTTAGGTCATTTTCACAACATGCTGGTATGTATCCCATTTTCGCGCCTAGCTCGTAGCAGTTTACAAGTGCTTGATTGCATCAGCAGACATCGACCAATAAAAAACACCCCATTATTTTCTGCAACTAAATATACGAATATACGTTAACTATGTAATGCTCTTACCTTGGTGGTTCAAAATAGCGAGAAACAGGAGATTCGTCTCTGGTCTTAATTGTGTAATTCGGTCGGTACGACGGTACAGGATGAGTTAGTCTTTGATTCGTAGATACGTAAAATATTGTTACGGCAATGGCAGTACCTCATGTTTGTAATAAAGAAAAGCTGACGAGTAAAATGTTTTTTTTATACAAAAATTGCAACCTTCTTTTAGTTATTGGTTTTGAAAACAAAAATGGATGAACTACGAAACTATGAGTATTCTCTTTGATAATGTAAAGTTTACCACAGCATTGGTACAACGTTGTAAAAACGTTATATAATTTCTTTGGAATAATTATGTTAATTCTTGTCCATAGTATTAGGATCAATGCAATTACATACCATTTGTAATTTACTATATCTTTTATATCAGATGACTATTTAATTTCATTTTCATGTGTAACGTTTAAGCAATGTTGCCAAAACGTTATTTTCCCACGTAACCAAACCACAACCATATAGCAACGTTGTGAAAACGTTATGTGTTAGCTGGGTTCAAACCGAAGACACTGGATGTCAACTAAATTTGGTTACCCCCAAGGTAGTACCTTCGAACTAACCGGAAGTCATTAGTTTGGTTCTTGGTTATTGATTTTGTATATTAGGAGGTCTCGAGGTTACAACTGAACGCGGGTTTGTGTATTAATACGCCAAGACTCTGTATTATATTCCGAATGAGTGTTAGAAACATGTACACACCGGCGTTCGATTCAGTAGCAGACGACATAAACTGGAGAGTGCAGACGTTTACATGGAGAAAGGATTTTCATTGAAATAATCAGGGTAGTGCATACATGATGTTTTGAATAGCAGATGCAAACTCCTGGACGATGATATATCTGTATTATTTATACATTTTTAAAAATATTTTTTTATTGTATAAGGTACTGTAAGCATGCTTGTTTCCGTTAGTAAAATGAAAAACTCTGCAACATTCACTCATCTTCTAATTTATACACAGTAGAAATTGTGTATAGATTTTAGAAGGAGAGGGGTGTTTTCAGTAACTGTCTTTTTACTGAGAGAAATGAGTGCTCGTACCGACTACTGATTGTGTAGACTTTAATGTCTGTCCATCCATTCCCGTTTGTGCTGCCTAAGTATTGTAACTTTTAAAATCATTTATATTTTCAAAAGGAATTTTTTATTCATAGAATTAGAAAAACGAATTTACATTGAAAATCTTACCTTGTGCGTCATCTGATTTGATTATTTTTACTTGAATTATGTGTCTAATTAATGTTTACTTAAATTATGTAACATTTGTTCATTTATCTTTTTTATTTTCACCTAGCAATTATATGAGAAGTAGGTAGTTAGTTATAAGGAACGAAAATCGATCGTTTTCAACAAATGACTCACGAGCTTGATCCAAGGGCTAAAAATAATACCCAGGGCCTATATTGATTGCATATATTAATTTGTATTTTCATGCACTGTAGTCGTATAAATGGTTATATGGCTGGGATCTCAATAATTTCAAGTTCTTAAGTATGGTCCAAAAAGATCATTAGAGTTTTTTTTTTTCTTCCCAAACCCCAAAACAAAGAAATTTGCTTAAATATTATAATTTAAATACTATAATTGCAATCATCACCTTCCGATTTCAGGAAATATGTAACATACTTGTTAAAAGTAATTCCTGTGTTGATAATAAGTTGCATACATTAGCTAATTTTTCTTTTCGTGCTGGCAGTTGTTTATATGGGTATAGAGTGATAATCTCAAAAGTTTCAAAAATGTTATACAGGGGGAGGGATTCAATGCCTTGTAAGTGCCAGTTATGTGTAAATTTCTCTTTGCATGTCCAGAATGTCTGTTGTGGCTGTTGGTGATCTCAATAATTTTGTATGTAGTGACCCGGGGGATACCTTTCTTGGAGGGTGGGGATAGACATCGGGCTATTACCTCACATAGTTTGTATTAATATTTGGTCCACAGATCTTATACAGCAATTCTCGTGAGTTACATAAAATTTATGTAAAATCACTGCTAATCCATTAGCCCTACTTTATTCTGAGCAATTTAGTTTGATTATTTTTTAAACGTATTAGTTTACAGTAACAGTAATAGTTCCAAAACAGTACAAAGTAGCATCTATACTATCCTAGAAAATAATATTTTAATAATATATTATATTACTTTTATTAGTTGAAGTTAAAATGACATGTTAATTAACAGGAGGTACTTGCAACTTACGTGAAATCACAGCTAATATTTTAGCCCTACTTTATTCTGACTAACGTTTATCATTTTTGACTGGAACGTATTGTTTATAGTTCGTTCTACATATCATAGTAAAAGTCTCCTATCTTTAACTTGGTAAATATTCAGGTCATCGTCATTTAATGTGGCTATACAAAAAAATACGTAATTCTTTTTAAAAACTTCGTGTGACATTTGTGGAATATAATAGTAATAATAATACAAATAATACGACTATTACGATAATGGTGTAGGTGTGTAAAATTACGACTGTATAATATTGTTTTAGGTCAGAACTAAATATATAGATGTATTTACATTTGTATGGCAGTGTTTACTAAAAGTATATATGTCTTTATTTTATGACACAATGTCATTGATTTAGGTCAGAAATACATATATAGATTATTCACGTTTGTTTGTCATTGTTTGCTAAAAGTATATATGTCTGTATTTTGTGTATTCCGTATCCTAATATAAGTCATTTTTTTATCCACAGCCGGAAATGGCGTTGTGCTGATGGACGAGAAATTGATAACAGTAGACTTCAGTGAGAGGAATCTAAAGGTTTACAATCGTCATGACGGTAAACTGATTACATCACACAGACTGGAGTCCTATCCCTGGGATGTCTGTCTTATTAGCAAGACAGAAGTCGCTGTGTGTCTGTTAGTCGGTAGGATTGAAATCGTATCTTTGAAATCGATAGATGACGTAAAACTCGTCAAAACTTTAAGGACAGGATTTAGTCGATGTGATTCATTGGCAAAATGGAAATCAGACAAACTCGTTGTCAGCGGTAAGAAGAAATACGACATGTTGTGTTGGGGAATTTTATCGATTACAGATGGAAGTCTGGACTCAACTCACTACATCTGTAAAGGGGATTTGAATAGTAGGACTCACATAGCCGTCAAAGATAGCACCGTGTACATCTCGTGTTGGACTTCGGACTCCATTATTCAAGGTGATACTAATGGAGTATATGCATTTGATATTTTAAAACACACACAAAAGTTTCTGTATCAACACCAGGAATTAAAAACACCGGGGTCAATAATGGCTGACAGGGATTGTGTGTACGTGTGTGACAGGGACTCTAACAGAATTCATCAGCTGACAGACAGCGGTCAGCTAGTGACCATACACACAGTGTCATCAATACCGAATAGAATATTCTATGATGACCAGCACGGATTACTTTACACCACAAGCGAATGGAGTAATGTGATAACTGTTTACAAAATGGAGTCTTTACATCAACCAGGTAATTATATTTTATTTTATATCACACTTCAAAGAAAACTACATGCTTCATTTATTTACATTTCATAATTCACCTTTATGCCCCAAAATATGATTTATGAATATTAGAGTCATAACTTTATTGTAAGATAAATATGTATAATATATTTAAAATAAAATTAAAGTGGAATAAATATTTTTTTTTATCCTGGGAGTCTGAAAATGTCAGTTTCGTCCAGCATGGTCATATTGATAATTTATAATATAAATACAATATTTCTTATTTTAAAATTTATTACAAATTGCATTATAGACATTTGTATTCATTAATGATTGTTAAGTCGTCTCCACGTTGGTTGTCACTACATAATTTTCATATAAAAATATTAAATCTGTATCGACTATCACAATGGCTGCTTGTCTACAAAACTCGCTCATCACCAGCTCAGGGCAATGCACATTTGTCCCCCCACAAGGTGGCGCTTTCATTGATAAATTTTTGCATGCGACATGTCATTGCACGCGACAAGCACGTGACCGGATCTCGTTCAGGGGTTGGCAGCGTCTTAAATTCCCACGTATTTTGTGTTGATAACATTCTTGTTTATGGAGCGGTTTTATGATGATTTATCAAGGTGGATTTATCAACGAAGGAAACTCAAATCGGATATCAAGAAAGCTGGACAGTTAAGTTTTAAAAAATAAATACCATTTTGGATATTCTACGATATGTTGTTCTACAGTGTGCTACGATCTGATCATGTTTTCGTTAAAGGATGTTGCAAACCGAAATAGACGAGGCTGAAAATGGAGGTAGGGCTTAGATGAATGAATATGGCGAAAGATTATAGAAATAATTAATATTGTAGACTAACGGCCGACATTTTTATTAAAATTAAAATGTTGGATGTTGAAAGTAATTATTTATATTGTTTTGTCACACGCGAGCTTTATGTCGTAGAAACTATAGTGTGTGTCTACATCCCCGTTTGTTTGTACCCCCCCCCCCCGACTATTTCAGTAAAGAAAAGCATAAACAAGATAAAAAGTCAATAAATCTTGCTTAATTCATTCATTGATTTATAATTTCTAACCCGATTGCCACCAGGGTGACCATAACACCTTTATCGCCTGCGCGTCTGTCAATTAAGACTTAAGTTAACGGAAGTTTTCATACTAACACGAATCCAATTGCATATTTTGTTTTTTATTTATTTATTTTTATTTTGTCAAGAGACAGATGCCCCCCCCCCCCCGCATTTTCAAAACACTAGGAAAAGTGTGTTTATGTGAGTGTGTTTCCCCTTATGTGTTGTTTTGTGTTTTTTTTAGGATGTTTTCATTACTTTTAAGCCTAACCTTAATTTTTTCCCATCGGGAGTATATATAAAATAGGAGAGTTTTATTTAGTCCCTAGTGTTTTCTATGAAATGGTTTCCTCAGGTTGAGTTTTAAATTCCCATCTTGGGTCCCCCTTTTTTATATTCCATAGTTAACCCTGGCTAGGGGTTCCTTGCATCCTGTGTGTGCTATTTGTATGTTGATATATATATATATATATATATATATATATATATATATATATATATACAGTGTGACTTGTTAGGATAGCCTTTTTCTAGATCATATTTCCCAGTTGTTTATCACTTCATTGACCCCTAAACGGTCTTCACTTGTTGTGATGTTTTAGGTTTTGAATACTTCAGTTTAATTTTTTTCGATTTGACTTTTGTACAAGCATAGTGTATTAAATTTTAAATTATTTTCCACAGGTTATTCACCCATTCCCTAGTGCATTATTGATTGAATTTTGTTTATTCCATGACTTGTATATTTCCTTATTTATTCAATAGGTCTAGTACTTTGTTCGAGGCAGGATCGGTACATTTTTTAAATTTTATTTGTACTAAACCTATCTCGAGCTTGTTCGTCCTTTTTTTATTTATTGATTTATTTACCGCTATTTCATTTCCCTCAAAATGGGCTTTCTGTATAGTTCGTAGGCAGCTCTACAGAGTAACAGTATTATTGGGTCACTAGTGACTGTATTATGAGAGCATGCTTTGACTGGAAACACATTTTTTTCTTTGCTAAGACTATCCAGTGTGTGAGCTGTGTTGCCGTGCTTGTTTTCTTCTCTGTGTTTCTTTCCCAGCTTTTCCACGGGCCTGCATACTTCACATAGCGCCATGTGATTTAGCCCCGTGTTTTCCTTACTAGTAGTAGTACGTCTCCTCCTGAGGTCCCTATATTCCTAATTTTTTTTTCCCCATTCTATCTAATTTGTTTCCCTATTACTATAACTTGGCCGCATGCTCTCATATTCCTAACTATAAAATTAGTTATTTCATATAGTAGCTTAAGTGTAAATATTCCGTCTAAATATTCTGCGGATTCGGATTTTAACTAGTCAGTTGCATAAAGTAATAAGGCCAGATATCATCATTAGCGGATTATGATATAACAGTGCACTGTTAGGGTGGTTTGTCAGTATGAGACAAGGACTTGTTATTTTAACAATATAATCCAGTACATTGTTTCCAGTCATGGTGCCTTTGATTTTCTCTACTCCAAACGCAAGACTGTATATACAGTTTTTATCAGCCAAAATTGGTGTCGGCACAAATATTACCAGATGGTATATTTTGTCACCAAAACGGAAAACAGAATCGCAGTTTGCTACATAAGCGAAGCCCCGTGATCCTGTAATTGATTTCATTTCCGATTGTAGCTGTATAAATATTGCATGCGAACTCGAAACCAAGACACATCGAGACTTGAACAAAATGCCATTTGCAAATCTAAACAAGTATTTTGGGGTTAAACGAAAAAATGATGAAGATTTAAATGAGATTCAGAACTGTGCTTAAGTTGCTAGAACTGATATAGTGGACTATTGTGCGCATGGCTTTGAAAAGATGTATTGTTTATGCATCAGGCTATGCAAATGAAATACATTACTTTGGAATCTTTCTGTCTGCATTTCAGCCCCCCAAAAAATAAATTTAATTTTTTTTCTCCAAAAAGGCACGTTATCAAATAATTACAGAATTGACGTATTATTGTTCAGAATTAACCAGACACGCCGAATAAGCTGATACAGTTGTACATATCAGTGTTATAAAGAATGGGGGAATTAAACTCAATGGCAACCAACAGTTCTTCTAGTCTGCAAAGTTTAACATTTTTTGGGATGGGACTGCAACTTTTGCTGATGGGACTCCTATTTTTACCAAATGGGAGTCCTGGACTCCTAGTTTTAAAATCCTAGCGAGACCTCTGTATAGGTCATTCAAATATAAGCTAATAATATTTTTTATGGTGAGGACAGTTTTGTACATGATTAATACATGTAGGAGCATTTTAGTACCTGGTACGAAGAAGGGGTACTACCACAAGGGTTAATATTGTTTAAAATTTGCCCATAAATTCTAATTGCACTGTATAATATTATTTTAAAAACCACCGTATATTATAGGAATTATATAATTCAATTTAAACTTAGAAGTAATTAAACATCAAATTATATAAAGAAATTGTAATTCACCTTATCTTTGCCAGAGTCATTCATGGATCTAATTTGGTGTGATGGATAAGATACAGACTGGCCTTGCTTACACTTTTTGTCATTTTCACTTCCATCAAACATAAATTAAAAATTAAAAAATAGCATACATTTTTTGGAAAAAAGTATTTACTATATAGCTTACTCTTGACAAAATTTACTGACCCAATTTTAGAACTAGACAAGATAAGTGCACTTTGAGCTAATTTTATATTTTTCTATCAGCTATTGCCTTACATGGTACCTGATTTTCATAATTACCACATGTATGATGTAAATTAATTTTAGTACAGTGGAACCCCGCTATAACGTGATGATCGGGGTCCATAAAATCGGATCGCGTTAAAAGCGGGGTCGCGTTAATGCTGGGTTTTACAATATTTAACTTTTTTCCGAGAACATATACGTGTATACATGTACAGTGATCAAAAGTCGGCTTATTATCAGATGAATATTAACTGGAATGCATTAATTAAGATATATTCAAAATAATCGACGGCTAATATAATTATAGGTTATTACTGTGCATTAAAAACATTTACTAATTTTTATTTGGTTGAACGATAATACAGATTGACCGATAATACTAGACTGTCGCTATATCATGAAAAGTGTATCAACACCGTATGCTATCGTGCCGTCGTGGCATGCAGTTCATCCATAATGGATGTAATTTCATTGAAAATCGTACAGATTTAAAATATTCAATAATTTTGTAATAGTCTGAATTCGTCGTGTAAAATATAGGATGAACAAAATATTGAAACCATTTACTTGCCGTCTCATATCGTACGGTCATTGCATGCAGCTATTCCCGGGTTTACATATGGTGTCTGTACAAATTTCATACCACTAAAATTTTATCATATGCGACAACTGCAAGAATAATTAACAATCAACGCATGATTTCAGCATGCAAATAACTTTTATTTCAGATTTTGTGAACATCAAAAGAAACATGTGAAAACTGCTAAATTATTCATTGCGCAAAGTGTTCAAATTGATAAATTTCAGAAGCCAAGCGTTGTACACACTATTTCTCGTACGTTATATATATCGTATTATTTTAGAATTCATACACTATCACTTCTCCAAAATCACTTAAAGAACCTCGATAAATTGTTAAGTTCCGATCGTTTATTATTAAAAGTCATGCGCGAATTCTTCCACCAAATTATAATAAACGTTTTACACACTATTTCTCGTACGTTAAACAAATATTTTCACGGTCCGATAAAAATACACGTAAATGAATTTCAAATTTCAGGAACCATGCCACGATCATATTATTTTAAAAGTCACAACTAATCTCATGCCAAAAATGAAGTTAATTTCTTGTTTTTTCTTTTTTTTTTTACTTTTCTCCAAATTTTTTTTCTCCATGTGTGAATGAATATACGAAATTTCGGGAGCCATGCTACGACCGCGTTATATCCGAATTCGCGTTATAGTGGGGGTTCCACTGTACATGCAAGTAGTATTAAGGTATGCCAGCATTTCTCAGCATTGTGCATGTTGTAAATGTAAATAACTTCACTGTAAAAAATGTCCATCTTTTATAAACACATAGTAAGTGTGGAGCAGTATGTTATTAGTACCTGTTGAGTCTGCTATAGATCAGTAGATCTCTGTTTTAATCTTTTTTGATATTTAAAAGTTGTGGGTTAAAATTTATTTGCACAATTGGATTCCAATAATGTATATTGAGTTTGTTTGGCAAAGGATGTGTTAATGTTGCAGACATGGCTAACCATGATATAGCTTGATCAGTCCGGTTTACCTATCAAAAGTTTCAGGTCCTTATTTGTCTTTAGAAATTTGCATCATTGTTGATAATATACATGTATATCTACATAACGAATCCATTATATGAACAGGTGTTCCAATAGAAATTTTGAAAATGGATGACAGATCCATCCAACTTTTTGAAGAGGCTCTAAAAGACGGAAAGGAAACTGTGCATAGCATACGTATTATGGTTGTCGGACACATGGGTGTAGGCAAGACGACCCTAGTCAAACGTCTTCTTGGAGAGGAGGTAAACATTTCCGATAGACATAGTACAGAGGGCATAGATGTCTATGTCAATTGCTGTGATGTTTCTTTGTCAACCCATGAATGGACAAGGCAAACAAAAGGTATGTGAGCATGCATACTCCTTAATTATGTACCTTTCTGTATTAATGCAAATGCCAGAATGTGAAAAGTATCACGTTGAACTGTTTTCTGTCCATCCAGCGCTATTTCACTTCTTCACATTAACATAGTTTTCCACAGTCTAATGTTACCAAATTTTGTAAGTAGTTTGCATTTTTAATAAGGAAGAGACGTACATGTATCAATTTCTTGTTTAGAATCGGGGGCAAGGTCACAGTTCTAAAACAATGAAATTTTACACACAGAATGACAGATTTTCAAGATGTACTTGAAGTACCTGTTCCTTCTCATTCACTACTTTCACATATACACAGCAAGGTGGAGTTTTTAAGTCTTGATATTTAACATTTACTACGAGTATTTGGTATCTTAGCACATTGTGTATAATTATTGTACTTTTAATATTTGCTTGTTTCCTCCTTCATGTACTTGCACAAATCTATATACTGCTTGCATCCTGTATGCACCTTTTGGCTTTTAGTCACCCTCTGTTGTATGCTAACCTGCTTTGTAACATAGCTCCATGGTGAGTGGCATTTGTATTAACCATATAAGCCATTAACCAGGCAGCCTTGGTAGAATTGCCTGGGGGTTCAGGTTAGAAGGATTGTATGTGCTCATTTTTCTGCCCATATATGTGTGTATGTGTTTGGGTTATCATTCTTAGCCATGCCTATACAGTTGGTAGTCAACTAGCCCAGGTTGGTAAATTTTCTGTCTATTAGTTTTCATAATTTCACTAGTATAATAATGTCTGGTTAATCTTGTTATGTGTTAAATTGCCTTGTGACAAGGATTCATTAAGAATAAGCAGGATGAGTAAATTTCTGAATCTACTAGTAATTCTGGCTACAAAGAAATTTGTTAAATCCTGAGCCTGTGGCGGACCTAAAGACCAAATATTATTATTATTATTATTATTATTATTATTATTATTACAAGTATTATTATTAAAAGTATTATTATTAAAAGAGATCTCAGAGATTATATCTGCCTTCAAATCTAGAATATCCTTCCTCAACCAGATTTCTCTGTCCACAACTTTTATAGTACTATTAGTATTGTACACCATTAAAAATGAACATCTCATTTGAGGAAAGAAAAACATGGATGAGGGCATTTGTTTGAATACTGTTACGTGCTTAGGCTCAAATAAACAGTAACATAGAAAGAGTGAAAATAACAACCTTGTAAAACTTAATAAACAATTTATTGAGTACAAATATTTTTTGAGAAAAAAAAAATAAACTTAACGGTTTTAAGAATCAATTCCAAAATTAATCCAAAATAATTCAAAACATTATCTACTAGAGAAATTGCAAAAGTCCTGGTAATAAAATGCCCAAATAATTCTAAGTTCGAATTCCAGCGAAGTATCCAATATGGAAGACGATGTCTCTTGATGAAGTCAGTTCCTGTTAATGAAAATTTATGAGCACATATTCTTTTCCAGACATATAACAAAATAATTCCTCTTGATCCAAACGATTTGACACAATTTCCAGTTCACGGTAATTAAAAATAACTCAAAAAAGACACACACAACTTAGTATTCTAAAAACCCAAACTTCTACTGAATAACTCGCTCCAAAACAGTTTATATACCTGTTTTTACATAAACAAGAAAGGGGTCATGACCTTCTAGAATCTCTCAGAACAATTTTACGTTCAAGAAATCACGTAAACAGCGTATGACCCAATTAAATTAGAAAGATGTTTATACTTTACTCCATTTTGTCCTTGGAACCAACCAATCATTTTAAAGGCTTGTTTGGCATTGCAGACAGAAGGTCACTCTCCCATATCCCTTTTTTACATCAACATTGTAAAACTGGCCCCTCGCTTGTCTCTATTCTTTTAGTGTCAAAGTACTTTTCCAGCTCTGACAATTGTCTATTTTTGCACCATTATCCTTCTGCACGTACAGCATGTGTATCACAATTTGCAATTTGTCCAAAGCTATATTTCAATATTATATATGTATTATCTTTCTTTTCTGTCACTGCATATTTTCACAGATTGGTTTACTGCTTTCAAACTTTTTAGTCCTGTACATGCATGGCCTTAAAGAGGGCAAACATGCAAAACTGAATACTTTTTATATAATTTGGCATTATTTGCTATATGGTTCATTTTATGAAAATTTGTACCTTTCATTCTTACTTGTTGTGAAGAAATATATAAAAAACCAATCACATCTCCGTATCCATCTTTAATAAAGCAATGCGCTCCCCCACCCAAATAGCAACTGTGATGTCATTTGAGACAATGTGTACACACCGGTGTTGTGTTGATAATGAATTATGGAGAACTCGCCCCATAAAGAACTCACTCTGGGAGAAAGATCCTATAGACTAATTCTGAGATTTCACCATATGGTTGTTAAGTATTCATTATTGTTGTCTTTCTTCAACCTAATAACTTATTAAATCTATGAAAAAAAATTAACTTTTCAATTTTTCCATTTGATCAATGCTTAAGGAGAAACAAGTGGTATTTGTCCATTTTGCTCCGTTCTTCAAATCATTAGATACATTTTAATTGAAAAAAATAGAGCCAGTGTAAGCATGATTATTTGATGTCTGCAGTTTTATATATGAAAGGGCACCAACCTAATAACGAATGATATTTGAACTACATAAAAAGTATAATTGATGCCTACTGAGGAAATGTAGTCACTACTGAGTTCAACATCTTTTAGTTTATTTCTTCTTATTTGTTAGTGTTCATAATTTTATTATTTCTAAATAAAACAAACTATTTAAAGTTGAACGAGAAGTTTAAAAATTATTTAACTTCTAAATTGTCGATGCCAAATAATCAGGGTTATGTTATTTTATTATATATAACAAGTGAAATTTTGTTACCTTAAATACATATTTGAACTGCTAGACGTACATGGGACACGTTTAAATCATGGAGAAAAATGAATAATATTTCACATGGTTCGAATCAGCTAATGGAAGTTTGGAGAATCAGCCAGATATCTGGGCCGAATCAGTTAGCAATTTGTATCGAATCGGCCTGGTACGAGTTTGAGAGTAATCACCACATTATTAAATAATGTTAGTGTAATATTTGTATCAATGAAGAAAGTTAACAGCAACATTTGTTTAAATTTTTTTATCGTGGTGTTCTGGTGCGTGTTTTAAGAAATGTAACGAGATTATATGAACACAGACTTTCAATTATAATTGAGTTATTTTTCTTTTATCGACATTACACAAACATTACACAAACAAGATGAATGCAACATATAATCTAGAAAATTTATTCAACAATGCGCAGACTCTTAGTTCTTCATTTTTGAACATATCTCACAAGTGAAATATTCTTCCTTGTTTCTTTTGTTACATTATTCAAATATTACGGTAACCACCACGTGGCAACATATTTATCGATAACATTATAGTTTTAAGGTACACATTTCTATCTTTTATATAATTTATTGAATTCAAAGATAAAGATAAATATTACATAGGTCTTCTGGATGACAATTTTTGGGGTGACTTTTCCAACCATTTCGAGCAACTTATCAGGAAATTCTATTATTCACACAATTTTTGGGGGCTGGGAGGGTGGGGGGACCAGACAGATGCCCCCTCTGCTTTTTTGAAAAAAAGGAACAAAGTTATCATGTGTTTCCCCCGAGATGTAGTTATTTTTTTAAAAAAATATCTTTTCTCTTTTTTTTTTTTTTAAATTTCTGTTTATATAGTTAAACTTTGATGTTTTTTTATCCTTAGTGTTTCCTTAGGGTTGATCATCCAAGTAGGTTTTATTCACCTAATCTCGAAATTCCTTTTCTAGTTCATTTTGTCAACCTTGGCTAGAGGTCACCTGTATCTCGTGTATGCTATTTATGTTGGTGCTATATATATGTATATATATATATATTAAAAATCAAATAAATGAATATAAAAAAGTTCTGGGAAAAACATAGGACAACTGAGACAAATTGGATGGTAGCAGATTATCCCTACAAAGACACACACATTATTTCTTTGTGTGTGTGTGTGTATATATATATATATATATATATATATATATATATATATATATATACATACATACATACATACATACATACATACATACATTGTTTCTTTGTAGGGATAACCTGCTTACGTCCAATCTGTCTCAGTTGTCCTATGTTTTTCCCCAGAACTTTTTTATATTCATTTATTTCATTTTTAATTCTGCACGAAGTACGGTGTACTATCTTTGTTTAGGGGGGAAAAAAAGAAACTTATTGTTTTAATGCTTATATTTTTCCCGTGGTGTTCTTTGCATTGTCTATTTATTTGATATTCACGTTTGACTGTGTTCAAGTGGGGCTCCATACATTTTTGTAATTTAAATTGTACTTTTCCCAATTTGAGTAAGGTCATCTCTTATTTATTTATATATTTATATTTTTAGTCCTTTCAAAGATTTTCCTAAATTGTTTAAGGTACCTTTATGGGTTATCTGCAGTACAAGAGCTACCCAGAGGTGGTATAGAAGAAGAATGAAGTGTTCTGTATGTTCCTTTGTCGTTTTTTTTCTGAAAGATTAATTGGCAGAGTATATTGAGAGACACTTAAATTATATATTTTATTCATACAATTTAAAGCTGTGTATTGAATCATTTTGTTTCTACTTGACACTTCGCTGCACAAGCTTAATATGACTCGTATACGTTAATCATCTCAAATGATGTCACATCCGGCTTGTATAGAAGGGAGCTAATTCAAGGCAGGGTTTTTCCGTTTGATCTCTGAATACAGGACAGTATTTTTTTATGAAATATAATAGCAAATACAATACTAGATGTAAATAAGAAAATAGTCTCGGTAGATTATATACACAAACTACTAAAGATCCTTCTATTTACAATAAAATTATGCAGGTCTGTTTAAGACAAGTTTGTTTCATTTTTGCCATCAATATTTAAAAGTTTTATTTTAACATTCATTAAATATAAATTCTAAATGTATGTCAAAGTTTTTATCTTGTTTTTATTGGTTTTGTCCCTCATAGCGAGGATCACATTGTAACAGAATTGTTACCGAGAGGATGGTGGATTAAATGAACAACACAAACACAATATGTGAAAGAAAATATAAATTTATGAAATAAATTATTAATGAAAAATAATGATGTATCAACACAATAACTTATTCGTTCAACCCACAATTACACTCACAACCATTCACAATACATGAATAAATTAAATATTAATACAAAATAAAACACAGATACAAAGGAATCTCTTGGACTATACACAGATCCAAGGAACCTTTACAAAAGTTATATTACCGCAAGTATAAGTTTACGATAACAAATACAAAACATCAAACACTCCTATCGCACGTATGGATTGCGACAACTATCACGAACATATACATGTATTTAATCAAGTAGCTAACTTTTATTGAGATTCATGCAATCCCTTGAAATACTATTGTGATTTGAAGTAACTATGTAAATATAACAATGTATTCAATTGTACTACAATTGCAACACACACATGTGTCTCGACCCTGTATAACCGTACGATTCACCAACAGTTGAATCGCCGCCCAGTTTCTCCGAAGACCTAGGGTTGACACAATACTTTTATCGGTCACTTGCCCTTCACGGATCCACCACAGTTATACGTACAGACAGCATACAACATCTACTAGAACCAACGTTCCCCAATACCTAGATGCCACCCCGGATGTTTACAACTCTAGACAGCTCTGACACTCAGACTTCTAGATTTCCGGATATTTACACATCTCGACAGATGTAGACGGACAGACAATCTGACAGACAGACAGTCAGATACTTCAATTCGATTGCACAATTAAACAGCACAATCACGGCACAATCAGTCACATTCAGCTACAATTCAGAGACGTTCAGCTACAATTCAGAGATGTTCCGCAACAAATCAGCTACGATATCAAAGACGTTATCAGAGATGCTCCGCTACAATATCAGCTACGATATCAGAGACGTTATCAGAGATGTTATCAGAGATGCTCCGCTACACTATCAGCTACAATTTCAGCTACGATATCAGAGATGTTATCAGCTACAATAAAGAAACCAGACTAATAATAGTTGTCTCAAAAAAATAATCTAAACCTTAGATTACGCTATTGCATTTAAAGTCTAATAGTGACTAGTTATTCCAAATATTCCACGTTTAAAATCTGCATTGTAATAAAGGCATCATTATCTGAAATGATAAACTGAATAAAATTCACAATAAAACGAAATATAAATTTAACACTCACCCCTTTGGCTGGAGATTGAATGACGAGCTATCTTTCCTGTGATAAGATACTTTTGGTCCCGTAATATTTATCAGAAATATTCTGCCTTATATAACCTCAAATAGGTGAGCAGAAATCACGGCAACATTACCGTGCACCCAGTGAATCTAATGTTCCGGACTTCATGTAATTCAAAGTCAGGCACATGCAAATCGTTACACGCCGCTTACCTTGGAGAAAACCACTTATTCACCCCAGGTAACGCATGTACGACGAAACAAAAAAAATGGTGAAATTAGTTTGTAATTCAAGAAGAAAATAAATTCAATTTTTGCCTAATTCTGTGACACCCATAGTGCCAAATGATTAAAGGATGTTATGTGTTTCTGCAACCTCCATAGTACATGTATGTTGTTAGTGTTTTGTAAAAATTCAAAAAGAATTTGCTATAATTATTTTAGAATTTTGACATGGGTTTAGTATACTTTCTTTTTCTAGCGTAACATTAGCTCTACAACTCGAGATGAACTATGATATAGATAATTAGCCTATTGCATGCTATCCATGTATTTCTATTTGGAATGGTTAGACAGTCAAATCATAATATAGAATAACTTATGTAAAAAACATTATGAATGTCTACAAGGGAGGCCCAGGACTAGCATGTGGTGATGGCAGGTGGCTCCTCTGTCCACCCACTTCCACCACAATGGCCATTCCCCTCTTTCCCATGTTGTTTTTCCTTATCTTATTATGCTATAGTGCTTGTAATAAGTAAATTTTTAAATTAAAAAAAACAGGAAATAGTAGAAATTAAACAAACTAAAGAGCACTTTCTTGCAGGTATGTATGTACTGCACAATTTACTAGCTTATATATTTAGTAATGTGTAATAGTACTCCCATGTTCATGTTTTTAAAATGGCCTTCTCTTTGGGGAGATATGTTAGCAATGTAGCATAGGTATCACACCATTATTTGCAACTTACTCGGTAGTCACACAAACACACACACACACAATTGTTGATACACAAATTCACTAGCAGCACCTTGTAACCTGGAAGACATTCATCTAATGTCTCATCTGATGTCCACCTCTGCCAGTTGGCAACTTCTTTAAATCAAATTGAACCAAATCTTCCAGCTCTGTTACAATAAAGGTTGGTAACTTGGGGCTTGCTGCTTTGATAATTTGCACTAGATCATAGATGTGTAGACCAATTCGCTATCTGATGACAAACTTCCAATCTGAATATTTCTTTGGACAGGTCCAGACATTTTCGTACTTGTCTATGAGGATTGACTTGTCTCGCTTGATTCAGAGAGATTATTATCATCCCTTTTCCAATATTCTCAACAGTTCTGTGATATATAGTCTTTTGATCTCTCTGAACTTTCATTCCAATAACATTAATTTTCTACATGCTGCTTGCAGCTTATCTGCAATGCCCATAGGTGTTTTTTAATTTGGATAGTACCTTCTTTTCCATTACTTTCATATTTTTGGCTAAGTCCTCATCCAGTGTAGGTTGTTAAACATACTATCAGGAATGGCCTTGGCAAATTCGTAGCCCGATTTGGATCATTTGGCACATCTTTCTGGATTTATGCACCATGTCCCCAGTGAGAGCTACATTTGGAAATAAACTTTTCAACAAGTTAACTCTTTCAGCCCCAAAGAAACTTTTCAGTAACTGTTACTGTGCCCCAGCCACACTAAGCTGTGACTAGCTGCTTGTGCCCCAGAGTGTTTTACCTGTTTGGAAAATTTTGTAGAAATCATGCACATGCCTTCACATTTACTTTAATTTCTCTTCTTATATCCAATATTAATCCATGATAATTTCACCAATTAATCCAAATTAATTTGTCTACACAGTGATGTATTTTTCTTTCTATTTTTTCCAAGTCTTTCACAATTTATTTATACATTATTTTACAAATATACATTATTTTACAAAATTATGTGCAACATTGTTAGGAATATCACATCATCAGCACTTAAGTCCATGAAAATAAACCAGGAAAATTTAATATGTGATATGGTTTGAAACAATTTGTACATACATTTACTTGGCAATGTTCACATCCTGTTTAAACAAAACCATTACCTAATGTAAAATAACTTTATTAGACATTTATGATTTTATTGTTGTTTGTTTTTGTGCGTGTGTGTTTGGTGCTTTAGGGTTTAGAAATTTATATGCATATTCATTTTATTGAAAAATGTTTTCCTTTTAGTGAGATATTTTAATGGGCTAAGAATTCCATCCTTATATTATCAAAATATTGAGAATGTGGTATTTTATTTAACTCTATTATTCTGAATTTGAGAAACTTTTCATGTGAGTTATGTCAGTGAATCTCTGAAATATTCTGGAAATTCATGTGTTTCATAAGTGAAGAGTCCATGACTCCTTATCCTAAACTTTTGTTGAGAGGATTTAATTTTTGGGTTATATTGTGTTATATTTCCTGCTCAGATCATTGAAGCCTGCTATTGTCAAATTTGACTTGAATCAAGATTTACTTTAATAAGGAAGTGTGACAGGCACTGGCTATGGTTCAATTTTAAATGACCTGCAATTCGTAATCAATGTTTAGTAATGTTTAAGGGAAAGTATTGTATTTTATTTTATGAAATGTTGTTGTTAAAACATGTGATATATCTGGTTACTTAAGCCACCATGACTTACATTTCATGTTTATTTCCATCATGATATTTAATGTTATGTTCATCATTATGTTTAATATTATATTCATTATAAGTCATGTTATTTTCATCATGATATTTCATGCCATGTTTGCTATTATAGTTCATGTTATATCCATCATGATATTTTGCATTATGTTCATCGTTATATTTAATGTTATACCCATCACTATATTTCATGTACCCGGTATACCCTCTATTAGGTCAGAAGATGAGGTGATTTAGAATGAACAGGGGTTGCAATTACCTTTATATATTTCTTGTTTAAAATATTTAAAAACATACCATGGTCACATGCACTTGACTTGTGCTGTGGATATATAAAATACCAACCTACCTACCCTAATTTTAAAACCAGTGCAATAGGAAACACATATATTTTTGCACCTTATTTTAGATAGCCAGGAAGTTGCAGCAAACAGTTACTGTAGTCTGAAACGACAGTGGCTGATGGGGATTTGGTGGTTTGATCTGTATGTAGAGAGTTCCATTTGATATGTTGTACAATATGGCAACCACAGTATATATCTTGACAATGGTTCTAAGGTGTCACTCTTCTGTTTTGTAATTTATATTAGGTTGGAAAACATATCAACGGTTTTCCTCAATGGTTGTACTGGCTTGTATACAACTTGACCTTACTTCAGATGTGTACCTTTAAAAAAGACTTGCTCCACCTGGTCATTATATTTGTCCAAGTCTTTCACAATTTATTTATACATTTTTTTTACAAAATTATGTGCAACATTGTTAGGAATATCACATCATCAGCACTTAATTACATTAAAATAAACCAGGAAAATCTAATATGTGATTTGGTTGGAAACAATTTGTACATATATTTACTTGGCAATGTTCACATCCCGTTTTTGGTTAAGATAGAACTTTGTTCAATAAACACATTTTGCAGGTTGGATACTACGTTTTGTTTGGTGATACCAATATGCATTTTTATGCATATGGATTGGTTTCGTTTGCGATGTCCGTGTACAGTTTCTCCGTAAATAATTATAAGTGAAAAAAGATAGATTTCTGTTTTTTCTTTGTCAATTTGTTATTGTATGTTGTAGTTCCAGGATTCATTCCACTAAAATCATTGATTTGGACAGACAGAAAACGATTGCTCCAATCTGCTAGATCGGCAGAAACTTTCATTTTCGCGATCAGGATCCTCTTTTCTGACTATTCAATCTCAAGAATCTTCGATGTCCCATTCGAAATCTCGCAAATTATCCAACTGTCGAACATATCTTTCCTCAAATTACGCAATTTTTTCTAGATCAAACCCGAGAAACTCCTCATTCTCGCCCTCACCACCATCAAAAACCACTCATTCATCCGCCATCATTTTACGAATTTTTAAGAGAAAAAACGTGTATTGAAACGGATCTCAAGTAGTAATCCTTGGTTTCTGAACATTTAAAGTTTGCCAAAACAATCGTAAATTCATTTCTGATTGGTTACATGTGGGTCTGATGCTAGGAAAAGACCCATTTGTAACCAATCTGAGACTTTCTCTCGACCATACATTCGGACCGCAGAAAAGCGGTACCGGCCATTGAATGCAGTCGAAAAACTTCACGAAAAGACGGTATCGGCCGTTGAATGCAGAAACTGGATTACGCGTAAACACGGCATCGGGGCCGAATGAGTTAAAGTCATAGTACCAGACTACATATGTTTCGAGATATCTCTAAGAAATTCCTTATTGTAATGTAGATATTATACTTGGATTATCTCGCGAGTTAAGCTTGAATTCAACTAGAAATCCCTAGGCAAGCAGGCACATTGTAAGCGTGTTTTCCGAATGGTGAATTTCTATTCAAAGCAAGACAAGAATGAAGTGTCAGATTATGAATTATCAAACTATTTAGCTGTTGTGACTTAAGACAGTTGATTGAAAATGAGAGAAAACATCTGGAGATGCATTTGAATGTGCTTTTGGTTAACAGTGATGACGATGAAGAGGAATTTGAAGGTTTTGAACCAGACGAAATCATATGTACTGCATTAATTATGCTTTCTAATTTCAATACAACTTGATACCCTGATGTAAAACAGAATTTAGCTGTATTCAGTGTTCCTTAATGTTTTCAGATTCAGAACAGGATTACAAACTGCAGCGCCTTGTCAAGGTCCTAAATGAGAATTACCAAACAGGGGGGAGGGAAGTTGATTCGGAACTTGATGCAAGCTCTAATCAAAGGGAGACAACTGATGGCAATTATTTGAGCCATGTTGCTGACGATGAAAAGACTACAGAGGTACTATATTGTCGTTCTCAACAGCAGAACATGGACCAAAATCTTTCATCTACATCTAGTCTACAAAAAGAATCATCTTCCACTGTGGTACAGAGAAGTCTCACTCCGTCTGAAACAAACACAATGCCTGGATCAGAGCTTGGAGAACATGTTGCCACTGAAAATTACAAGATGGATCCATTAAGGGACATGTTAAAATTGTTGCAACAAAATCCCAATAAAGCAAAAGCAGATATTAGCAAACATGCACATTTGACAATGTTGGACTTTGCAGGTCAATATGCCTTTTACACGACACACCAAATGTTTCTGACAAGACGGGCTATATACCTCCTGGTTTCCGATGCCAGTAAAGAGGTCAGTGATCTTGTAGAAGACGAGTGCTATTTTGACAGTCAGGGCATAATGAAGTGTAAAGTTCATGGTGAGTTTTGTGCTTTTTCTACCTAAGTACACCACAAAGTGCGTAATTTTTTTCCCTAGATTCGTTGCTGAGTTAACATTAGTATCATTCTTGTATGAGTAACAGGTTTTCTCTCAAACTCATGATTTATAAAAAAAATATTTATTTCAGAATTTTGTAAGGTACAATTGCACCTAACAACAGTACTTTATTATACTTCACTCTTCTAAAAATTAAATTAACATCAAGTTGACTTACTACTAAAGAAATAGGTAACACCTAATGAAAATGCATTTCCAGTGAAGCTGGTTGAGGAAGTTATTTTTGGTCAATTCTACAATTAAGAATTTGAAGGATAAGAATAAAGTAAGCTATTGCTGCAAGGACCATTTGGTCTTAATTGGATTTGAGGCTTCACATATTTATGATGAAATTAGGTTAAAAAAACAACATTGTGTCAGGGACTGAAAGTGGGTATTGCTTATTAAAATGGCTTGCTAATAAGTACATGTCCTTCATTCTGACATTGTTTACAGAATCATTGACGTTTTGCATTTTGATTTTTTTCAGACCTAGTTCAGGTCTGGATGAATTCCATACATTCATGTGCACCACCTGACAAGGAAAAGTTGAATTCTGCAAGTTCACATTCGTCGTCTTGTAAAGTCCTCCCACCACCAGTGATTTTAGTGGGGACACACATTGATCAAATTCCACAGGTATGTCAGTAACACCTGGAAGTTTTAATATTTCATAAATTATTACCTTATTCTGTCAATGGTAGGATTCTCCTTGAGTGCATGAAGTTAAGTATTATGAGGGTCAGGAACAAGACAGCTATTTCTTTGCCTTGATTCTTGATTTACACAAGCCTTACTTGATTCAAACCGTACAAGTTTTTGAAGTTGCCTAGTAATGGAATAAATATTCATCCATTTTCAATAGCATCAGTATCACAAATTTGGTCCGGTACGCACTCCAAAACTGTGTTCTTGAAAGATACATTATAGAATGCTTACGGACCCTAACACATTAAACCCAGGAGGATTTTGCTGTTTTCGCATGAAGTGCGAGTATGAAATACATTTTGGGGACTATTTTTGAATATATCCTAATACATAGACTTCCAAGCAATTTTCCATTAGCCTAATGCCTAGACTTAGTTTTGTTAAAAACATTGTTTTCCATTGATTATTTTGCTTGCGCAATAGCAGAAGGGAAAATGTTGGATTTTTTAAAATGTATGTTTTTGCTTTACAGACACCTCAATTGCGAATGAAGACCACTCTTTATTAAAAATGCCCACCTTATCCTATTTTTTGCACAGACTGTGTGCAGTTTAGACCAGTCTGATCTGCCTTAGATCTGAGACAAAAAAATCTAAAATCTTGACACAAAATCAGACTCCAACCACTCTCAAATTTTGGGTCAAGAAAATTTGTAGTGCAACAAAAATGTCCAGATTATTTGGTGTCATTTTAGATCTAAATCTGTCTACCTTTCTACAACACCACCCACTTTAGTAAATCAGACATGACTTTGACAGAGCTTGGCAGTAGGCTACTACCTCCTGCGCCATAAACGTGGCACCAGGGGTTAATGTGTTAATGAGATCCATTCCCCTACCTCTTTGACAGCTTATATGCAACTGAAATAACAGCAAGTGCAAGCCGATGCAAACCACCACATTTTCTCAGTTTGACTCATCAAAGGCAAGAAGAGCTTATGGGATGATGTTTTGTTCGTTACTTGTATGTCAATTAGCACAAGTTTGTTATTATTACATGGAAGATTACTTTGAAACCTTATGTGTATTATTCACATTATGGTCTAGTTGTAGGTAAATGGGAAAGGTGTTGTTCTGCCATCGAGTATGGTAGCCATATTGCTTTTTTGGAAAATCTTATTACTACTTTTCTTTAATTTTAATATTAAAATGGGGTTTTCTTGCTGATATTGTTAAAAATCCTCTAAATCATCATGGCCAAAAAGAGAACTTGGGATGTTAGGAAGACAAATGTTAGAAAATGTAATTATTATTAATGTTTTGAGCATATATATTTATATATATATATATATATATATATATATATATATATATATATATATATATATATATATATATATATATATATATATATATATATATATATATATATATATATAGTCTCGGATTCTGCCAATGTCGGTATTTGAGTAAGCTGGCCAGTAGCTTCTTGTGGGTCGGTGTTTTTTACCGGGATTTTTCCCAGATTCTTCCTCCACCATTAATACTGGCCGCTATGTATAGCCTATCTTGTACTGAAAAATGGCGTTAAACCAAACAACAACAAGTTATCCAATTTTCTGAAAAAGAAACTGAAGAGTGAGGAAGAACCCTTTCTGGATAGTTATCTGCAGGACATGGGTGTATATTATGGCACCATGTTGTCATTTTGTTCAACATCAAAATCAACAGCATACTGAAATGCATTGATTTATTAACTGAAGCCTATCGTTTGATGATTTTTTGTAACTGCTATACATTAAAGTATATGCATGCACTTGAATGACAAATGCAGAAGGATCATAAACAATAGGGAGAAGAAGACGAGTCCACATTTCTGAAGTTAGAAATTAACTGCATTAATTTGTACCAATTACATCATTTTCATAATGACCCAAAACATCTTAATAGATCTCTTATTTCTGTTCTGGAAGGACATATATTTCAGGGGTTATTTTTATCTGTAAGCTATTTTCTTCCATATAGTAAATTCCCAGGGATAAATGCCACAAAGCCCTGGATTTAATATGGATCATGGCAAATACTGACTGAGGAGTAGACTGTGTTGTCTCTTGCACCAGTCATGCAGGTCAGAATTTGGTCATACCATGATTATGTAACAAACAGCTTGCAAATCTTGCATGGAGAATGCACCTCAGATGCAGGAATTAGTAGGTTTGAACCCTGGCTGAGTCATACCATAGGCTTAGAACACTGGTATTAGTGGCTGCCTTGCTTTGTGCTCAGCATTAAGAGCTTAGTGTTAGGACTCGTTGTCTTGGTGCAGTGTTAAAACAAGATGCTAGCCTGATGCTCTGGACCCCACTAATTTTTGTTCAAATTGAGGTGCCCTTCGTACTTACTGAAGAAAAAAACATAGTTTGCCTAAGAAAAATTGGATCGAGCTGATGAAATGAGTAAATGAACTTTGATATACATGCCTTAACATTCCGCAGTCTAAATCTGCTTACCACTGTCCTATGTGAAATTGAGATCTGATTTTAATAAATGGAAGCTGTGCTAAAAATATGACTTTGTACTCTCAAACCCCCTGACATGGTCGTTTTTTCTGGAAAACACTATTTTCAGTAATCTTAATTTTTAAAGAAAATAAAAACAACTAGAAAAATAATGCCAACAACAAAAACTGTTGAGTCTATGCCCTTTACCTGTAATATGTATGAATTGTCATCAGTAATGATTGAAACTGATATAAATCTGGATGGTTTAAATAGCAGAAGTAAAAGAAAAGAGGTCTGATATAAAATCAAAGTTTGTCATTAACTGGCCGAGATGTGTTGCAGTGGTTTAACCCATTGTGCTAATTTTCATAGGTTATAATGATTAGGAAGTGGAATAACCCATTATGGGTAAATCAAAGAGATGATAGATATGTGTACAAGAACAAAAGATATTACAATTCACCTTCAATGAGAATGTTTAATCTGTTATGTATTATATTTTTTACAAGTTTATGAAATATAAAAACAACTAGAAAAAGAATGCCAACAACAAAAACTGTTGAGTCTATGCCCTTTACCTGTAATATGTATGAATTGTCATCAGTAATGATTGAAACTGATATAAATCTGGATGGTTTAAATAGCAGAAGTTCAAAGAAAAGAGGTCTGATATAAAATCAAAGTTTCTCATTAACTGGCAGAGATGTGTTGCAGTGGCTTAACCCATTGTGCTAATTTTCATAGGTTATAATGATTAGGAAGTGGAATAACCCGTTATGGGTAAATCAAAGAGATGATAGATATGTGTACAAGAACAAAAGATATTACATTTCGCCTTCAATGACAATGTTTAATCTGTTATGTATTATATTTTTTATAAGTTTATAAACTTTTCTTTGAAATAGCATTGTACTGCATAATATATAGAATGCAAAGCATGCTCATTTCAGTTCTGGGAATAGTGTTCTAGTTTAATTCCTTTTGATTAACATTATACTCAAATTGTAGCTATTGCAATGTCATGTGACAATGTTAAAAATGGGGAAATTTGGGGTTTGTGGATATTGGAGTGCAGCATACCTGTCAACTTCTTGAAAGCCAAGTGTTGAGAATAACAAATAAAATCGTGAGATTTGGACCACAATTGTAGAGGTTTTTAGATGGCATTTTTAGTAAATATTGTCCACATTTCCAGGTAAAATAGGACGTGCCCCCCAGAAACGTTTTTTGGGAGATAGTATGAGATCAGGAGATATGCGTGGAAATCCACCACCCCACCCCCACCCCCGCATCAAATCAGGAGATTTTTCTCCTGACTTGTGAGTTTAAATGAATAAAATGTCCAGGCATATGAAATTTCAGTCGGGGCTTGTGAGTTTAGTAAATTCACCAGCCTTGAGCCTGTGTGTAAAAAAATATTCTTCTAGTACTGCCTGGTGTCAGCATAATATGACTGGGTCAGACATCATGCTATATGTCTGCGGTATGATACTCCAGTGCTAGACATGGGTAGAAATTCACACTGCTAACATCATAGCGACATGACTGACAAATTATTAAAGCTACAATAAAAATCCAAAACAAACACACACACACCAGAAGAATGCTTAATTTGACAGTCAGGGACATTGTCTCCGTCTCAACTTCCTTTCTGAAAGCTTCCAAAATTAAGGGAAATTAACCTTCTCTTTAACCCAGATGAATGAGTTTGCCTCTTCAAAAAAGTAAATGTTGGGAATATTGAAAATGTTTGTATTCTCATATCACCACAGTGCCGATAGTAATCAACATCTCCCAAAATACTATTTGCTCTTTGTAAATTGAAACAATTCTCAAAGAATCCTCCACTGTTTCAGAGTAAATGCAATGAAGTCTAGAGTAACGTATCGCACCCACATATCCCTGTATAAAGAAAACTCAAAAGATGGAGACAAAGTTGGATCTGCTATTGCAACGCATGGCACTGTATCAATCTGTTTGCTGGATAATATGGACAAATTTAACTGCAGAAATAAGAGCAATGTTCAAAGCTTTGAATTACATTAAAATCTCCTAAATAAACACATTACATCTTTGTTTTGTAATTTTTTTCGTTGAAAACGGAAGAATCTTAAAATTTACAATCATGTAAAATAACACAGATATTGTGGAAATATAATGCTTTTGTTCAGTATAGGAAAAGTATTCTGTACTGTTTGCTGCCTAGTCAATTTGACAAAGGGTATTAAAAGAGCAGATAAAGAAACACTGCCACTGTTATCCTACGATCACCCATTTCTGACTGAAAGCATTTCATATAACGACTTTAAAATATTTTATAAATCTGTATGATTTATGAAAGTTCATCTTATAGAGAAGTTAGTTAATATAGGCTTTTACAAACTTGATGTCAGGTTCTTTTCTTCTGTTCAGACAGTTTTGAATTTTTATTTTTGAGTTTTATTTTAAATTTTCTTCAGATTATGGATTCTATGAGATTAGTTCGGTTCCCTGGAGAATTCTTTAGTGCTCATACAAAATTCTTGGACAAAGACATTTATTGAAAATTTATTCGAAATTCAAACACTTGAGTGCAATTTCTTCTTTATTTGCAAGGAACTGTAGACACGAATGTACTATGCAGGTTACATTATACATCATTGCCTTCCATCTTGGATTCTTGTTGGGACTCAAACTCAAATTCATTAGAACGATTTATTCCTAAGACCTCTTCTTTTTAATTCTGGGATTATTTTTGGATTTGATTCTTGAAACGACAAGTTCAAATTTTAATTTTTACCTTGTTTCTTCTAGGGAAATAAATTATTTGTTAAATTTTATAAAGCTTGTTCTTTTCACTATTTTTGTTACTGTATAATAGAGCCTAAACACCTAACACTGGTTGATGCACTGTATCCCTGAGATTCTCTTTCTCTTGGACCTCTCCCAATGTTAGGCAGCTGTGACTTATCTTGGTTTAATCCCCAATTTAGAGACGTCCAATCTTATCCCTTCTCAGAACTTTGTGTGCATAGAGATTATTTTCTTAATCAGGCAGAGGAGGGTTCATGTTCAACCTGATGGGATCCAACGGATTTTGCCCCTCGTTGTGGGTCTTACACCAAATCTTGGTTCCACAAGAGACTTCACTTGTACCAAATCCAATTGATGTTTCAGCACACTGAAGACTGTACAAGGACCCACTTTTCAGCTTTGATCAAGAGACTGATTTTTGCCACCACTTGTGTAGATTTCTAGAGCAGAATCATTAAAGGATTCACCCTTTTTTTGTTGATTGGAATTGTTTTCACAATTTATCATGCATTGTCATCTTCTAGTTACTACAAGAAATGAACAGTGTTTAAAAAGACAGTCAGGGGCGCCGAGTGGTCTAAAGCACTTTCCTTTATGGATCACTGCCGTCTCACCTCTGTCTGCGTGGGTTCGAGTCTAAGATTCGGCTAATGTAATTATGTGAGAAAGCTTGCCAGTAGCTTCTCGTGGGTCGGTGGTTCTTTCTGGTTCTTCCTCCATCAATAATACTGGCCACTATGTATAACCTATCATGTGCTGGAAAATGGCGTTAAGCCCTAAAACAAACAAACAAAGTCAGTTAACTTGTCATGTGATTGTTTGGTTTTAGTCTCATTCATGTTCATTTTCATTTTGTAAATAAAGAAGCTTCGAAGACTAATATACCATTTTAAATGTAAACTGATGCGAGAAAAGAAACATTTCGAAGATGCTCAGTATAGAACAGGAAGACGAATTCCAGTTATCTCCCTTCCACTCTTTGGAATTAATGGCAGCATTTTTAAATTGTTTAGTTGGAGCTAAATAATTTAAAAATGCTGGCAATAATTTAGATAAATGGTGCAAAATCCCTATTAAATCGCCAGCAGTTGTGTCAACTATCCCAGAGATACCACTGCATATTGCATTATTCAATACCCAATCAGTAAAAGCACCGGAAAAGCACACAGAAATAGTTATTTTGTTAACGATCAGAATATTGATATTTTCCTGACATAAACATGGCCAAACATATCAGGCAATGAGCCCAAGTGCTCAGGTCTAACACCCACTGGTTACTCCATAACGTCGATCCCCCACCACTCTCACGGAGGTGGAATTGCTGTCATCACAAAGAATTCCATGATAAAATGTCTTAAATACAACACAACCTTCAATTTCTGCAACATATCATTTGAACTAATTCAAACAACACTCACCCTGGAGCATGGGCCGGTCCTTTTTTTCTACCTCTACCGCCATCCTCCTAGTGAACAAAATCAAGCTGACTGAATCTCTCTTTTTTGGAGCAGTTTCCGAATCTCCTGGAGTATGGATATTCGATCTGTGGGAATCTGATTATTCTTGGAGATTTCAACTGTACTTTTTGACTGTTCTGGAAACTCCATACACATCAAATCTCCTAGATTACATTCATGTTTTAAACTTTAAACAGTCAGTTCACCAACCCACCCATAAACATGGTCAAATTTCGGACTGGGTTCTTGATATACCTGATGATAATATTCTACGGTCCTCCCTTGTATCCCATGAGCTTGCATCAGATCACCTCTGCATTTAGACCAACAAATTGTTCTCCACCTTTTTTATATGTTGACTGGTGGCAGTACACTAAGTTCATCAGTAAAAATTGAACAATTGTAATAGCAACGTAATAATAATAACATTACTTAAGATAATAATTAAGGTAATAATAATAATAATAATATCAATAATGATATCAATATTAATAATAAAAGTTGAAACTTTAAGAACAGCATTGCCAACTATTCAGAATTAAATAATGCACCATTTTGATCAATGGAAAGAGTCGTGTTCTTTTTTTATGAAAAGTTTCATTCCTTAATATCTGGGACAAAGATAAAGGTTCTTTCTTCATGATAAATATTCAAGGCCTCTGTAATTTTATCCAAATTTGATGTTTTTCTGTGTATAAAGATTGAAACCATATGTGGAAGTAGCCTATTTTACCAGATTCTACCCTGCAGTAAATAAGCACTAGTGTGTCTAATACTAGTATCAATCATGGAGTAGAGTCGTGTTATCTTTTAATATTACCGAATCCAGCATCCATCCTGGCTTTAATAGTGCAAGTGTGATGACATCATCCACCATCATTTCTACTAACCTGACTTTAACTAGATCATTCTGTTCAGGAAATTTATAAAATTATCATATGATACAATCTTAAATAAAAAGATAGTGAAAAATTTTATTTTGTGAAAATTACTTTAAAGTGTTTTTCATTCCATGGCAGAATCCGCTACTTCTACCTGATGGAGTCATCTGGAAAGACTTTGTGACAATAATGGTGAAAATAAATATTAATTCACCTGATTAGATTCGTGCTATAGTTGTCCGAGATTTATGCGTTTGAACGTTACTGTATTTTGAATGGATTTGTGTAGCTTTTCAGTCATTTGGCGACTCTGGAGTGCTAAAAGACACATGCAAAAAGTTGAATCGAGTGGAGGGCTGGTGTCACGCTTGCACTCCTTGTGTTAATTTATAGTACTGATACCGTCATTTTGTTTTGTCAGAAATTTCATCATTTTAAAGTCATAATCCTGTGGTTGAACATAATGATTACAGTCACTGCATGTTTGTATTATACCAAAACGTTTACATGTACATGCATTTTCCAGTTTTACAATAGCAGTTTTATGATATTTTGTTACACCTTACTGACAGCTGTTAAAACTTAGGGAAATAATTAGTTGCTTTACTGAGACCGTCTTGTCAGTGTTGGCAGGTCTGTGTTATTTTCTGATGACCTATGCTAGTACCATAGTTGATAATTTGATCAGCCAATCAGTTGAATTCTTATATATTCATTTTCTTTTCATCATGCAATGTATGAAGGTGTATTGCGAACATTTCATGTCTCATAATTTATTCTTACTTTAAAATGTTGTATATATTGCTTATATATATATATATATATATATATATATATATATATATATATATATATATATATATATATATATATATATATATATATATATATATATATATATATATATATATATATATATATATATATATGCTGATGTCTACTAATCTCCATGTTAGGGTGTGAAGTGGGATTCGAGACAGGTAGCTGTAGTTTGTATGAATAATTGCATACCATTGCATTATCTGTTTTTTATTTTCAGAATCGTCAGGGTGTTGCTGGCAAAATTGTACGTCACATTCACAGATTTGTTTCTCCTGTGCTTGCGCAACGAGTAAGTTGTCACTTTTAGTTTTGTATCTTAACCATATTCTGTGGATGGGTCTTGGGATGCTCTCATTGACCATACATAAATAAGCACATCTATCAGTACATTACAACATTTTTAATGTAACCCACAGGCTATAATAAATATGAAAACAGTTTTTTTTTTGTCCTGGAAGGAATTTGAAGGCTGCATAAGAGAATATAAAATGCGAGTTAGAATGAAATTAGGATTTTTAAAAAATATCCTTGTTCACAATTAGTATTGATTGCTATCTTTGTATCAATAGGATCCCTTCCTTATGTATATAATCAGCTTCACCTTGAAGTAAAACGAAGGAATGACAGAAAGAAAAAGATAAAAATTTGTACTTGGAACGTTTATATCAATGATTTGACACATTAAGTATTTTTCTGGTTTGATTTGTGTTTGTTGTCTGCAGTACATCAAGGTTACTTAATGCTGCAGCAATTGGAGTTTACACCCCATGGTAGTTAATGCGGCTTTTTGGGGGCTTAACACCATTTATCAGTGCAAGATGAACAAATATATGGCAGAAAGTAATACTCTTGGAGGATAACCCCAGGAATAGCAACTGACTCAAGGGAAGCTAATGCTGGCTTTCTCAAATATACCTATCCCCAGGCTTGGACTCATAAAGACAGAAGTAAGAAAGCAGTAACTGGTAAAGGCATGCTCTTTAGAGGACTCAGCCTCCTGGGGCTCTCAAATTATGGTAGCTGGACCTGACTGATGTTATCAACAGGGCCACCTCAGCTTATATTGACTACCACTGATGGATTATACATAGCATTTATAAAATGTTCAACTTCATTCTATAAGTAAAACTAGTGCTTGCATCTTTTTGCAAGGGATTAATGAAAAGAAAAGAATGAAAACTTGAACTAGGAAAAACTATCAACGATTTTACACCTTATTTTGTTTGTTGTTTACAGCGCATCAACACAATTAGGATATTTAGTACTGATCAGTTGGAGTAAATGGCCTTACCAAAGAAAAGACCATGGTAACTGAATCTGACACATTTTATCAGCAATGGCACCTCATTTTATATCAACTATTATGAGTGTATTAGAAAGGAAACAGGAGTTTTCATTCAAATTTTACAGGTTCTCAATTCCTGTTGGAAAATTGTGCAGGAATAAAAATACAGTAGTAATAAAAACCAGAGTGATAATAATCATTATAAACACATGTTTGATATATGATTAAAGTGTCCATTTTGTGGATAATTAAAACACATGTTTGATATATGATTAAAGTGTCCATTTTGTGGATAATTAAGATCCCCTTTAGTTGATGTGGTGAAGTGGAGGACACTGCTTGTTTCCTCATGAGAATTACTGGGGACTCTTTTGGGTGCATGCAAAACTTTGTTTTCTGCTTTGTATAACAATTGAAACATAGGCCCATATGAGTTTATTCTCTTCTTTACTGTTGCTGGATATGCACTTAATTTGATAAAACTGATAATAATGTCAATTCAAATTATTGTCAGTATTCACAAATCCCGGTAGAACATCAACCACAAAACAAAATGCTTTAGTGTGTATACATGATGATGTTCATTTAAATCAGAGATCAGATTTCTCAGTAATCATCAAGGGACTCTCCTTATTCTTGTTAGTTAAATTATTCCCACATTTCACTCTAAACTGAGAGTATCGGATGTTTTGTATGTTTTTTCGAATCTTATTCCTGCATTGGCAGTTGTTGTTAGTACAAATATGTGTTTACAATGGTATATATTATCTTAATGACATTTTTCAGTCTGGTATTTGTTCGGTTAGATTTTGTAATTCATGGGGAAAAAAGGCAATAAAGTTAATAATTCATTTTTTTATGGCATACAGATGTCGTTTGCTTGAGCTGAAGAAATCTGTGCATGTTATCAGTTGGTTTTTGTCATCTTGATAATTATCAGTGGTAATAATAACCAGTAATTATCAACATAACAAAACCTGACTACTGACATCAAATAAACACACAACAGTGATGGCATTGGGACTACATCCTCTATATGGGTTACGATTTGTTGAAAGAATTGTTCCATAAATTGCTTAGTTATCTATCTGGTAATTAGTTAATATCATCATGACACTTAATTCTGCCATTATTGTTTGCACAAACTGTGATCACAAATATGGTACAGTATGTCATGTCACCATGACATAAAGTTTATGAATTGTTTTACATAGGTTCTATTTTTACAATACAACATAAGCTGTATAAAGGAATGGGTAATCTTTTGAGTTATGTATGGCAGATGAGAGATATCATGCTTGAGCTTTTTTTGTTACAGTAATCGTCCACATTATTTTGAAGCTCAGTGCAGTGTCTGAGATAATATCTAGTCTTTTGGTATATCATGGACCATGGTTAAACTTGGTCCATGTGATGATCATTATTCGATACATGTATGATATTGTGGGGGGAGGGTAATGTCATTTCTTAGTGCATGATTGGCTATACATGGGGACTTTAACAGTGGATGCAGGAAAAACCCAGAAAAATCAAAAACCACCAACTCAACGAACGTTACAGGCAAGCGTTCTTAAAACCACATTGGCCAAGCTCGATAAAGGAACCCACATGGAAAGAAGTGAGATGGTGGTGATTGGTAAAGGTGACCTCTTTAGAATACTTGGTTATTTATTTTTTAATCTGCCTTTCCCTGGGTACCAGGCATGCTTAAATTATAAAGTCCCAAGGATATCTTGTGATGTCCTGTGGTAGGATCTGTGTATGTAACTGTCAACATGGTGGATGTATGCAATTATATGTAATTGTATTTTTATGTGTGTGCACATGCATGTCCTAAAAATTATTGAATAACCAAACTTTTAGGTTCCTCAGTTTATTGAAGAAATAATGTAATAATGCAGAACATTAATGTATGAGAATATGTAACTAAACAATATGTTTAAGAATTAAAATAATTTAAACTATCATTGTCTTTGATTATATTGGCACAGTGTTGAGTATCAGAGTATCAGAGTCAAAGAAAGAAAAAAACATAGGTTAATAACTAAAATCTTGATCACACCAGCTGGAATAAAAAGAATGATGGATATAGTTGAAATGCTTATGCATCTAATACCATCTTTCCCAATTCTGCTAAGTTTCTGGTTTATATACCTTTTGAAATCCCATATGGTGTATGGACTTCTGTGTACTTCCTACAGAATTCTGCAGACAATCACTGTAGAAAATCTTAAGTTCACTATGGAAGTCATTAAGAAAATAACAGTATTCAATGAAGAAAACCCTAATTTGTACAGTACTATTGCAGTCACCAAATATCCTTGAAATAATATTTAACTCACACAGACCACAATTTCAGTGCAGTGAAATATACAAAACTAATTCTTCTAAAACACTACCGAAATCTGGTAGTTTATATCAAAACAAGAGATGACCCAGAAGTGAATCATAATGAGGTTGCAACAGTGAGATAAAATACTGCATTAGACAGAAGAGTATCTATGAAGAAAATAATCACCAATAAGAGACTGAAAACAATATACAGTTTTGTATTTATATAATAGATGGGGCCCCGAGTGACCTAGTGGTCTAAAGCGCTTTCCGTTATGGATCACTGCCATCTCACCTCTGTTTCGTGGGTTCAAGTCTAAGATTCAGCTATTGTTGTTATGTGAGAAAGCTAACCAGTAGCTTCTCGTTGGTCGGTGGTTCTTTCAAGGGGTTTTCCCGGGTTCTTCCTCCACCAATAATACAGGCCACCATGTATAGCCTATCATGTGCTGAAAAATGGCGTGAAACCCTACAGCAACAACAATATAATATAATAGATACAGGTATTTATATAGAATTAGGTGCATTCACTGCTAACAAATTTCTTGGCTGTTCGTTCATAAAAATGCATTCTCATCACATATTGTCAGGGACCCTTCACACACTACCCACAATGCCATAAGCAAGCCAAATCCACATGTTTTGTTCTGAATTATGTGCCAAATAACAGTCACAGAAATTCTCTTTTTTAAATATGTTCCAAAATCATAATATCTTTAAAGAACTAAGACTGCCTTGCAAATCCAGTTTTTACAGGCTGAAACATTTTTGTTCAAGGTTTATAAGTTTTCTGCCCATCTAAGGTGGAATTAGAACGATCTCTTGATACAGGGCTTGGTGCCAGATCCTGTGAAAGTTTCAGTAACTAATTAAGCTTATTCAAAGTCACATGCTCTCTAAACACAGAGACCTTGCAATCCAATACCAGTATTCTGGAAGATTTCTAAAGCAAGTTGGAAGAAATTTGGCATGGAAGGTAATTAAACCCCAGCTATGCTGTTCAACTTTTCTTTCTCTCATCAGTGACAAAGAGATCTGTCTTTATAGCATCATGAAATTGCCTATTCACACACTTAGTCATTCTTGACCAGATCATTTGTCCATCCCATCCCATTGCTTTAGATGTTTTAAAAAATATAATCCAGCTATGGTGTGTGATATGAAAAGTCATTCACTATTGTTGTGTGATTTCCTATCATTGATATATACGAGTAGATTGTTTTGGTACTAATCTTAGGGTCCAATTTGTAGCTCTACACACAATGTTTTACTAATGGAAAGTTGCTGAAGTGCTCTTTGAGGGATGCCGATTTCATAGGAGGATTTTTTTTTCTCAGGAGGATATTGCACTCCACATAGTTCATCAACCAAGAAGCAATATAGGCTATCATGCTCTGAGACAGCTCCAGCTCCTCTTTCACCTCCACAGCTCGCTTCACATGTATTGGCGGTTCTACCAGTAGGTTGTTTATCACATGGGTTCAACACCACATCACCTGGTGGGAAGTGGGATAGAGAGCAAAGCAGAAAAAGTCTATTACCATCTCACATTTCAGATTTATAGACCAGCTATGTGAATCAAATATCCCTTACCTCTTGATCTGGATAATGTCATGTCAACCTTTATTATCTAATCTCTTATGTTATGGTCAGATTTGGGAAATAAAGAAACGAGCCACCAAAGAGGGAATTTCAGAGAAATTAACAAAATGTTACATTTGGACACTTTTGATGCACAGGTCTGATGGAAGCAGTGCTATTGAATCTACAACTGACAAAACTTCTGTTCTCCCAAACAAAAGTGAACAGGAGGTATAAAACTTGTGATCATTTGTGCCAGCATTTCTTTCCATGATATAATGGGGCCCCGAGTGGCCGAGTGATCTAAAGCCCTCGCCGTTATGGATCATTGCCATCTCACCTCTGTCTACGTGGGTTCGGTTAATGTAGTGATGTGAGAATGATTGCCAGTAGCTTCTCGTGGGTCATTGGTTCTTTCCAGGATTTTCCCCAAGTTCTTTCTCCACCAATACTACAGGCCGCCATGTATCTTGTGCTGAAAAATGGCGTTTAACACAACAACAACAACAACAACAACAACAACAACAGGAATACTGGGAATACAAAGTTAACATTACCTAAATGCTCATGTCCTTTTTGCGTGTGCCATTGCTGGACATCATTGCATGGATGTCTAGACCAGTGTTTCCCAAAGAGGGCAGTACCAATCCTGGGGGGTGGTAAGGGCAATGGGATTATAAAATGTGGCACTAATGCTGCATAATGCTTTTTACTGGGTATTGTAGGGCGAGCTGAGGATAGCCAAGCAGGTTGTGCTCGAGAAAGTTTGGGAACTACTGGTTGAGACAATATCTCATCTTGACAGTCTTACATGCACTAAAAATGGCTCAAACTACAACAATACTTGAGATCTTTGGACTGAACTATATTTTACTATCACTCTTTTCCTGAATATATTTAGGTGCTATACAACTGTACAGAAAATGTTCAGTCAAATTTAGATACATTAATAAGGAGTGTAAATACAAAGCAGTTTATTATAGTGCTATATTTATGTGTTTAGCATGTTTAAGAAATAAGTACTTGAGACATTTTTGGAGATGTCTAAGGGAGACAAGAAATGTCCAAAAATGAAGAGTAGGTTTATCATCAGACAATATTTGCAAACATTTTGACAAAATGTCTTCACACCAACCTAGAGTGCATCATTGTATACATACAGTATATGATAAAGCTACCAATCATTTTTAATAGATAATAGTTGTGTCTTACTTAATGCAAATTGTCTTCCATTTCTAGGTGTATTGTCGCAAGCATGGTAAGAGATACTTAAAGAAAATCCGATCTTATCTAAGAGACAAACCTACCACAGTTCACTTGGTTGATAAGGATTTTGCCATTGACAACTCAGTTCTTGACAGCAAATTGGAGGAGTTGAAGAAGAAAATTGTAGAGGTGGCTTCACAGCAGCCATACTGGGGAGAGCAGATACCCACTCGGTGGTTTCTCCTGGAACAGCAGCTAATGAGGCTCAGGGATGCTGGTGTGAAGGTATTCATTTAAATGCAAGATTATATGTGCCATTTCTATGAAACCTTTTGAGTACAGGACCTTACAAGCTTGATCCAACAGTGGTTTAAATACATTTAAAGTTCCAATTATTATAAATCCACTGTTATCTGCCATGTGATTGGCTGTAAACAGTAACTAATACTGATCTGGAATTTGTTGCACATTATTCAATACTGTTTATTTCTTTTCCCAATTGGTTTCTAGTGAACAGTAATATTTTTTAAGCTAGAAATGCAGATGCAATTAAAACATGTAAGAAGTTGGGCACATAGCTGTGTGTATATCAGTCATGACCCCATTGATGTACTGTCAACAGTATTTGATATAGATTCATATCACTGCGACCATCTATCTCACCTCTGTTTGCATGAGTTTGAGTCTCAGGACCTCTATCTGCGTGTTTTTGAGTGTTAGGTTCAACCAATGTGGGTATGTTTGAAAGGTTGCCAGTAGGTTCTGATGGGTTGATATCTCTTTTCAAGGTTTTCCCGGATTCTTCTTTCACCATTGTACTGGCTGCCATGTATAGCCTATCATGTGCTGAAAAATGTCTTTAAACCCTAAAACAACATCATTGTGATCGATTATCTCCCTTAGCAAAGTAAAACAAGGTATTGCACATGTTGTGTATGGGAGAAATGAGGTTGGGGACAAACACGTAACTTAATAATTGTGCAAAAGTTGTATTGTGGTACCCTGTTTACATGTCATATATTATAGTACCCCATTTGCATGTCATTGTCACTTTTCTGTATTATTGCAATGTCACATATTTGTATACTGTCATTCACATGTCTCTTTCCTGTTTCTGTAATTAACCTGTCAGTTTTCTGTCTTGTGTCATTTACATTTAGAAAAATATCTCATTAGTACTAGCATATATACATGATAAGTTTGAGGCATCCTATAATTTGTAACTGTTCATAAATAACAATTATTAGATGTGGATTGTCTTTAAAGTCATTCAGTCATAGCTCAAGTGGCATCATTCATTCTAGAACAATTCTTTAATATCCGATTCACTTGTGGCCCTTGTACTATAGACCAAGTTTGACATTTTCATCAGTCTGTTGTGTGCATAAGCAGAACTAAAAGATGTTAAAACAAATCCCACATAACTACATATTGAGGGGTATTCCCAAGAAAAAAAGCAGATGTTAATGAATGCAGGATTTATGACACATGACTGAAGTGACCAAGCTAAGCCAAGAATTCACTTGGATATTTGCAGGGCCATTAGTGTAAATTACATCATACACATGCAAATGTTAATCAGTGCAGGATTTATGACACATGAATGGAGTGACCAAGCCAAGCCATAAACTCACTTGGATATTGGCAGTCATTACTGTGAATTAAATTATATGCATGCAAATGTTAATCAGTGCAGGATTTATGACAAATGACTGAAGTGACCAAGCCAAGCGATAAACTCACTTGGATATTGACAGTCATTACTGTAAATTACATTATATGCATGCAAATGTTAATCAATGCAGGATTTATGACACACGACAGAAGTGACCAAGCCAAGCGATAAACTCACTTGGATATTGGGAGGGCCATTAGTGTAAATTACATTATATGCATGCAAATGTTAATCAATGCAGGATTTATGACACACGACAGAAGTGACCAAGCCAAGCGATAAACTCACTTGGATATTGACAGTCATTACTGTAAATTACATTATATGCATGCAAATGTTAATCAGTGCATGATTTGACACATGACCGAATTGACCAAGCCAAGCGATAAACTCACTTGGATATTGACAGTCATTACTGTAAATTACATTATATGCATGCAAATGTTAATCAATGCAGGATTTATGACACACGACAGAAGTGACCAAGCCAAGCGATAAACTCACTTGGATATTGACAGTCATTACTGTAAATTACATTATATGCATGCAAATGTTAATCAGTGCATGATTTGACACATGACCGAATTGACCAAGCCAAGCGATAAACTCACTTGGATATTGACAGTCATTACTGTAAATTACATTATATGCATGCAAATGTTAATCAGTGCAGGATTTATGACACACGACAGAAGTGACCAAGCCAAGCGATAAACTCACTTGGATATTGACAGTCATTACTGTAAATTACATTATATGCATGCAAATGTTAATCAGTGCAGGATTTATGACACACGACAGAAGTGACCAAGCCAAGCGATAAACTCACTTGGATATTGACAGTCATTACTGTAAATTACATTATATGCATGCAAATGTTAATCAGTGCAGGATTTATGACACACGACAGAAGTGACCAAGCCAAGCGATAAACTCACTTGGATATTGACAGTCATTACTGTAAATTACATTATATGCATGCAAATGTTAATCAGTGCAGGATTTATGACACACGACAGAAGTGACCAAGCCAAGCCATAAACTCACTTGGATATTGACAGTCATTACTGTAAATTACATTATATGCATGCAAATGTTAATCAGTGCAGGATTTATGACAAATGACTGAAGTGACCAAGCCAAGCCATAAACTCACTTGGATATTGACAGTCATTAGTATACAATATAGTATACACATTCCGTTGATGATGTCTTCAGGATTCACAATACATGCAGTGATTAATCTACCCCTGCGTCCCGCGTCCACCATGGGACTCATTAGTTGTTCATATGTGCATTCCTTTGGATGCAAGAAATTTTAAAGGACCAACATCGTGCTTACTGTTAATTTTGTTTAACAGGACTTTCTTTTCACAAGGCAAATATTATCTCTGCACCGGTCATGTGGTACTCACTCCTTAACAGTATACTATTATGGGATGTCATCAGTTCCCCTCATGTTTCCGGTTAAAATGTCGCCATAGAAGATGATGAAAATTGACCCTAAGCAAAGGACATTAGATTTTTTGTTTAATGATTCAAATTCCACTGATCAGCAGCATTTGGTTTCGTCATCTGATGTTCAGGATTAGGGAATAACCGATTAGCATTTTTCTACTGATTTCCGATTCCGGATTTGGGGCATGAAATTTTTCCGATTCCGGATACGATTCAATTAATCGGAAATGCTAAATCCGTATTTTTTTTCTAAAAAATTTCATCCTCCGTTTCCGGGTTTCTGGTATCTGGTTTTGCCGTGTCTAGCATGTTACTTAGTACTTTACCATATCCAGCTTCATTTCCGGTTTTCACCCGCCAGTTCAAATAGATTGTCTCACAGCGTGGTTGTGTTAACCATATTGGACTTTTCTGACTTCTTATTTAACTTTATTAACGCACTATCGAATGACACGCAGTGTTAGACACAGTGCTATAGAAATTCAACTTTATTATTTTTATTATCCGAATCGGTCGTTCCTGCCTTGTCCGACTCCGATTAATCGGAAGTTCATACTATCCGGTGGAATAAGATTTCTGGATCAAAAGTCGGTTATGCCCTATTCAGGATGCAAACGTGTGCTAAGCCACCAGCGTAATACATAAATTACCAAAAATTCAACAGTTTCAGCCGAAGTGGTTAGAAACGGCTTATAGACAATTCGGCCCAACTTGGACCGAAAATAAGACAATTCGGCCCAACCAAAGACAATTCGGCCCAATTTTAAAATACAACTGACATGTATTTATTTGTAACATATATTTTGACAATTCTTATATAATATGTTTTATAATAAAATTTGGAACATTTTGTGAACAAGATAAATGTATTCCGAAGTTATAATGGTTAGGAAAAACCGGACAAAGAAAGGAGTATAGTAGAGCTGTACACTTGGTCTCAAAAACTTAATTCTCAAGCAAAATAAGAGATATTCTCATATTGAATGTATTTGTTACAAATAAATTTATACAGATAAAATGGTAGAAAATTGCATAATTAGTTATTTTGCGATAATTTTACATAAATTTAATTCAGAACATGATTCTGTTTTGCTGGTATATGTTACGAAAAAGATAGAAAAATGTGCACAATGAAAGATGCATCTTTACCAAAATTCCTTGTATTTTAAATTTCATTTAATTTGATAATGAATATTCAAAACACCACAAACATTTTAAGTTGTCAAATTAATACCATTCTAATCATAACAGTTTCCGATTCAAAATATTAGCGTAAAAGTTTACAACGTGTATGCTTTTTTAGTGAATCCAAACATATAACGTATGTATCAGAGATATACGACAAGATGCTGCTCATTAAATATGTAATTGTTTTCACTCCCTTTTGATATGTATATTAATGTATCTCAATGTGTTTGCAGAATCATTGTACTCATTACATTTGAGCGGGACTCATTATTTGAATATATGCGAGTCCTGTGACTCATTGGGATGAAATTGTAGATTAATCACTGTACATGACCCAGAATATCAGTCCATGTCATTAAGTTCATATTGATATTGGCACTCAGTTATCATTGTAATATGTAATGATAAGTGTACTCATTCAGTTGCTAGATGGACAGTGGTTATAGTGTCTGTCCCAGATGCGGGATGTTGTGGGTTCGAACACTGGCCGAGTCATACCAAAGACTTACAAAACTGTACTAACAGCTGCCTCGCTTTGCATTCATCATTAAGAGGTTAGTGTTAGGACTGGTCGGTCTGGTGTCAGGATAATGTGACTGGGTGGGACATCATGCTACATGTCTGCTGCATGATGTCCAGTTTAAAACATATTTTTATATATAAAGTAATGAGATTAATGTCAGTAGTAATAGGGGGCACTATAGGGTCTATGGAAAACCCAGTCAAAAACAGCTTGGGGCACTATAGGGTCAAGATTTATGGGGTCAATGGAAAATCCAGTCAAAAACAGCTTGGGGCACTATAGTGTCAAAACAGCTTGGGGCACTATAGGGTCAAGGGAAATTGAACAGGGTGGGCCTATCTAGCGTCAAGGGAAATGGAACAGGGTGGGCCTATATAGCGTCAAGGGAAATGGAACAGGGTGGGTCTATATAGGGACAAGGGAAAAAATGGCGGCAATGAAAGCTACTATCTTTTCGAGACCTATGAGTGGCCCTGAAAAGGGCCTTTGGATACTTCTTCTTTTATTTTCTGCCTTTGTTCCACCACCTTTTGATTTTACCAATAATTCCCTTCTTCTTCTTTTCTTCCTCGGGAATCCAGTCAGGATGTCCCATAGCTCTAAACTTCTCTTGTATCTTTATCCAATTGTTATTTAATCTTTCAAAGTCCTCTTTCTTTTTTTGGTTTTCATTGTCCTTTCTTTCCTTTCTCTCCTTACTCCAGTTATCTTTTATCTTCTTCACTTCTTCTAATAGTTCCTTTCTCATCAGTTCTTCAGCTTTCTTGAGCGGGTCCAAACCCTTTTGGACATGGGGGTACTCTGTCAAGATATTATCCAAAAAACACTTGACGTTTTCGACAATATCTATCACTTGCTTCAATGTCCCCACTCTAACATAGGGTGGATTAATGCAGCCTCGTAACTTTTTGGCTTCTTCTTCTAGCATTCCTCCTAAGAGCTCCCTGGCTATTTTCAGTCTTTTTGCAAAGTCCAAACTCTTCGTAATCTTCCATTTATGATGTAGTTTTTCCACTTCATATTCCCCGTCTAATATCCAGAAATAGCTGTGTCTTAAATTGTTGAATAAACTTGATGCTTTCGCCATCTTCTATGGTTATTCCGTGGAATGGTTCTAATGTCAGTCACTTTGAGTATATATATCTTAAGCACGGACGTGAAAGTAAACACCCCCTACATTCACTTTTCATATTATATACTATCCACAAACCCTATCATTTACTATCCAAAATCACACCCTATACTAACCACACACACGGGGAAGCAGCCAAAACACACCATATCATTTACTATCCCAAATCACACTATATACTATCCACACACACACACGGGGAAGCAGCCAAAACACACCATATCATTTACTATCCCAAATCACACTATATACTATTCACACACACACACGGGGAAGCAGCCAAAACAAACCCTATTATATACTATCCAAAATCACACCTTATACCATCTAAATAGAGTCAGTGTTTATAATCACACTACTCCTCTCTCACACCCATTGGCAATTGACATAGTATTTCTTTTCTAGACATTTGGGTAGCCCTGAGAAGGACTGTTTTTTTAAACTTCAAAATGCACCTGGCTAATGCTGGCATCTCCCAGGTCTAGCCCCACACACACATCTTCTACTCCAATCATTCTCCCAATTCACTCTTGTGATTGGGAGCACAAAGGGAGAATGAGTGGCTTCACTATCCCAATCTTCTGTTTGAGGGATAGTGAAAGTCTCTTCATTTCTTCCTCTATTCCGCAACCGTGGATGAGGCTGTGATTGTTGCGGCTGAGACTGTGGTTGTTGCGGTGGGGGCTGTGCCTGTAGTGGACGAACTGGTTCTGGTGAAGGTGTCCTCACCATAGGCTTAACTTGACTAGTTTGCCTCATCATGCGGTGAGGCAAAATTGACATTTTCATTTCCTTCTCCTCTTCTTTCTTTTTCCTCTCCTCCTCTTCTTTAATTCTGGTCTCTTCTTCTTTGGCTTCCATAACCAGTTCGTCCAGGAGACGCCTAGCATTCTCCAGGTGAAGTTGAAGTTCAATCAATTTTTCCAGTCTATTCAGCTTTGGTGTTGATGCGTCAACGATGGGTAGCCAGACTTTTTTTTTTTTTAATATGAATTAAGGTCGCATGCGCAACTATGTGCTTTCGCGACCAGTTAATGCCCGAGGGTCGGGCTATTTGATTGGTCGGGACCAAAGGTAACTTTGACTACACTAGGCTGTGTTGTCGCAGTCTCCCCGGCACCCGCGTTAAATGGCAGTCTCGCCTTAGAGTAAAATGTCGGGTCACGGCAAAGCAGGAAGGCAGAACAAATACCAATATTGTGTAAGCCACCTGTGCAATTATATCAAATCCATATAGTCATAGAATTTTTCATCTTTCCTATCAATAAATATTTCTAGTACATAGTGTACATGTTGTAGGTCCTTAACAAATTTAATTGCTAAAATGTCTTAGCGACATAAATAAGTGTAGTCACTGTTAGGTATTTTAGCTTGTTAATTTTGAGCGGTGGTCAAAATTGATCAAGTTAGATTTCGAGAAAGAGATTGTTCGAAAAGGGTTCTCCTACCAAATTAGAACCCTGGGGAGAAAAATAAAATAAAATAAAATAAAATAAAATAAAATTTTAAAAAAAATCAAAACAAATTAAAAAATAAAAATATTTTAAAAAATATATATATATATATAAAAAATAAATTCAAAAGAAAAAAAAAGAAAAAAAATAATAAAAAAAAATAAAAAAATAAAAAAAATAAATTAACAAAAAAAAAAATTAACAAAAAAAAAAAAAAAAAAAAATTGGAGTGGGGTGTGTTTGGTGTTATTTCATTTCTTCCTTCTTCTTTTTCTCTTCTTTTCCCTTTTCTCTTTCCCACTTTCTTCCTACTTCCTTCTTCCCTCTTTCTTTCTTTTTCCTTCTTCCATCCTTCTTTTCCCTTTCCTTTTACTTTTTCTTGTCGGTTTGTTGATGTTATGTTTCCTTGAGCTATCACTATTTGATCCCGGTGTTCTCATCACACTTATCTTGTCACTTGCCGGTTGACTGGTTTTACTGTACCTACATTGTGCTACTACTTAGTGTAATCTTCTCTTTTTTTCCCCTTCTCCTTCTTCCCTTTCTCCCGTTTCTTCCTTTTTTCCTCGCATTACAATGTTTATATTATCCCCCCTTTCCCTTCCTTTCCCCTTTTCTATTTTATTTTATATATTTATTTTAGGGTAATGTTAAGCTGTTCTGCTTTTTTAAGCTAGCGGTATTACTATCCGCTCTGGCCCCTTTAACCGATATGGCCTCGTTAATTATTTATCTATTTGATAGTTATAATTTTTTTTTTCCGTTTATTTAAGGCATTGTTACGTGGGTCTGTTTTTTGAGCTAGCGATGTTATTATCTGCTCTGGCCCCTTGATTGATAAATATTAACTCTTTGACTATGTTTATGTTTATTTACTTATTTGATGGTTTGGATATTTATATTTTGTGTTTTATGTCTATTGATTTTAGGTAATTAAGTATATTTATATAGGTAGCATTTACGTTTTTGTTATACCTTTTATCTAGAATTTGGGGGAATGCTGTAACTGAGTCAAGTTTTCTTTGTTGTAGTTGGAAGACGGTACGTTGTCGATGATATTTGTGACATATGTTGAATACATGTTCCAATGTTTCAGTTTCTGGACAGTGTGGACATTTATCCGGCGTGGGTCCTGTACTTATATGTTTCATAAAACTGCCATTTAGTAGTGTTTTACCTGTTCTGATTCTGTTTATTATTTTAATATCAATGGCTGCCAGGCTTTTTGGTAAACGTTGAGTTCTAGTGACCTCTTTTTGTAGTTGGTATAGATGTCTACCCTTTGTGGAGTTTTCCCATTGTTGTTGCCATTTATTATTAATTCTGTCCCTGACTTGACTATATAGTTCCTGAGTGTTGTACTGTACGGGTTCAATTTGGTCTTTCATCAGACTGCTTTTTGCTGCTTTGTCTGCTTTTTCATTTCCAGGCAAATTGATGTGAGATGGCACCCACAAGAAGTGTATGGTTTGGTGTGATTTATCTGCTTCCCTGATGGTCAGCATAGTGTCCTCTAGAAGATTTTGTCTACTTTTGGAATTACCTGTCTCAATACTTTCAAGTACACTAAGTGAGTCTGTTATGATTACGTACTGTTTTTGATTTTGTGTTACTATCCATTTTAGGGCTCGGTTGATGGCCCAGAATTCCGCGGTATATATGGAACAGTCATCCGGTAGTCTTGTCGTAAATGTGATCTGATGTTCTGGGATCACTACCGCTGCGGCCGTTCTATGTAGTTCTTTAGATTTTGAGCCGTCAGTATAGATTTTTACATATCCATCATAGTTGTTGTTGACGAGGTTTTGTACTTGTGTTAATGTGATATTGGGGTTGTCGCGCTTATGTACCAGTTGGAGTGCTGTTAGGTTGATGTTAGGTTGGTTATTTCTCCAAGGTGTGGGGTCCTTGATAAGTAGTTGTTCTGCTTGGAGTTCTATTTGATTGAGTTCTTTGCAGAGTGTGTGTATTTTGTTAGCTGCTGGAGGATGTGGTACCAGTCTTGAGCTAAAGGTGGTTTGACATTTACTTATTATGTTTCTGGTGGGATTAATCTCCTTATGTATTGAGATTCTACAGGCGTATCTAAGTATGTGTTCTTCTCTTCTCAGTTGTAATGGTGGTTCACATGCGAGGATTTGTAGTTCTTCCAGGGAGGTGTTCGGTAATGCACCAGTGCAAAGTCTAAGTGCTCTATATTGGATGCTATCTAGTTGTCTAAGTGTTTCCTTGTTGGCTGAGGAATAGATCTGGGAGCCATAGTCTATCTTACTTCGAATTAAAGATTTGTAGATCATTAGCATAGTTTGCTGATCAGCTCCCCATGTAGTACCTTTGATGTTTTTAAGTATGTTTAGATCTTTTTGACATTTTTGAATAGTTTGTTGTATGTGTGATTTCCAATTGATTGTTTCATTTAGTAGCATTCCCAGGAAGTGGGTCTCCTTTTGGAATTGGATGGGCTGATTCTGCATATATAGTTTAGGGTATTTAGGTTGTTTATTAGTTGGGGAGAAGAGCATGGCAACTGTTTTTATTTGGGATATTTTGAAACCCCAGTTGTTGTCCCATGTGCCGATGATGTCTAGTCCTTTCTGAATTTGAGTGATGTTCTTTTGACTATTCGGATTTCCTGCTTTCCAGATACTACTGTCATCGGCAAATTGTGACAGATCAACTGGGCAATTTTTGAGATAGTTGGTTAGATTGTTGACCATTAGATTGAATAGGGTTGGGCTAATCACACTTCCTTGGGGGGTTCCATTATCCATTGTATATGTTTGGGACAAGGTAGCCAGACTGACGAGTGTTTCTTTATATATAGTTCAAGCGCGGACGTGATGGAAAACACCCCCTAGATCCAAAAATCTTACAGTATCCCTATCATTACCAAAACACGCGGACGTGATGGAAAACACTCCCTAGATCCAAAAATCTTACATTATCCCTATCATTACCAAAACACGCGGACGTGATGGAAAACACCCCTCACTTTTATTTTTGACTCATATTAATTATAAATTGAACAAGGTATTTTGAAAAAATACGTTGTGCTTATAGACGCACTTCAAAACAAAAGTAAAAAGAGACAGTGATTATAGACTCACTTCTAATTTTTTTCTAACTTCCTCACATACCATAAGCAAATTGAATGATTAATTCTTTTCGAGAATATTGGGTAGCCCTGAAAAGGGCTGTTTTTTGTGTGTGTACGAGGAAGGATGGCAATCTTTTATCGTCTAAGATTGCGTCCTCGTTTGGCTACACGATAGGGTCTGCTTCTTCGGAAAGAGAAAGAGAACTCTTTCGTGTCCACACGACAGTCGACAAAACTTCTGTCTGGTTCCTGCTGCTGTTGTTGCTGTTGCTGCTGCTGCTGTTCTCTCTGCTCTCTCTGCTGCTTTTGAAGTCGATACTTCTCAGTCCATTCTTCTTTCTCTTTTTGAATTTCCTCTCTGAAGAGTTCTTCTATGAGGTCTTCCGTTACTTGTAGCATTCTCACATTCTCTATCTCTTCAGGCTTTGGCATCAGATTGTGTCTGATACGATGCAGAGTGACATAAGCTTCGTTCAGCTTAGCTAGTCTTGAGCACATCTTCGTAGTAGGATGAGTCAAACAATGGATGGCCAGACTGGAGACTACCCCTGCTTTATATGGTTCAAGCGCGGACGTGATGGAAAACACCCCTCTGCGGTTTAGGGTTTTGAAACGTTGGGATAGTTTGATGTGAGGGATAGAAAGAAAAGTCAAAGAGCATTTATATGAATACAAATGTAAAACAAACGACAGACTATTTGGTTTCAAATTACAACATTTTTATTCAAATAACAAAACAACTCACAAAACACAATTTTTTCAAATAACAAACATTTTTCTTCCATAACACTAATACATTATCTTTGACATGGTTGACAACGTTGTGAATTAAATTGAGATTTCCACTGTTGGAAGTCATTGGGCGATTAATGTACACTACGTTTCCTAGCTAAAGACAACAGATAGCCATAATGGTCACAAAACCATCGATCTACTTTGTCATCGTTTCGAGACGAATGACGATCAAAATAAGTCACTAAATGTTCTAAAGAATATCCAAGACTGCGATGATGCAGATAATAGATACAATATTGTCCACACACCATAGAATCTGTGCCTTGTAATTTCACATTATTGAATCGTGTCGTCTGGGCATTTCTTCTCATAAAGTCAATGATATCATCTTCGAAAGGGGGCAATCCATACGAATCAAAATACTCCGCACAACCCTCTTGAGGAAAGTAGACAGCTACCCAGTGAGTTCCTGGAAGATGACTGTCATCTGTGTTGATGACATAAGCTTGATTCTCTTGAGGTTTGCGATGAGGTAGTTCATCTTTAGCACACACGACAGGATTCCAAGAAGCAGTGTACGAACTACGGTTCAAAAGATAATAAAGTTCCCAAGTATCCATTTTTTGTTGTGTAGCCTTGTTTTTTTCTCCTTTCTTCACAGGTGATGATAAGTCATCAATTCAATCCAGACTTTTTGTTTGAAACGGTCTGACAAGTAACTGATGGTTTGCTTCGTCTCCTTACTTTCGGCCAAGAGAGCTTCGATGCGATCGATTTCTCGAGCAAACAATGGAGGAGAGGAATGATCACGTAAGCCTTTATACCACTGAAGTAACACGTCTTCTTCGGAGATGAGACTCCAAGCTTCGTTCAGATAATCATCCAATTTTTCTTCTTGACTCATCATCATACATTTATCGTGTTGAATTTGACTGGGATGATCGATTTGACATCCATAACAATCTTTTTTAATCATGTCCCTCATTTTATCTTCCAAGTGTTGTGCAAAACAAGCCACTAACTGTTGTTCCTGTTCTGGCCATCTGGATTGCATGATCACTACCTCTTCTTTTTGGTCTTTGGGATCTGCTTTTTCTGTAACCTCCCATTCCATGGATTCTCCACTATTCAAAGAAGGACAAGGGTCTTCCATAGTGTCTAATAGTCTAGAATGACTTCTCTCAAACTGTTGATTTCTATGGTATTATCGAATTCAGCATACAGAATGATATTCACCGTTTCGGGAAGAGGTGCTGCAAACTGAAGTTCCACACGCAGTTGCCCAGATTTTATAGGGTGGAAATGTCCCTCGTCGCTGCCTTGGTCTGGAGTGAAATCAAAAGCCCACAACGTGTAACCTCTTGCATAGTCGTCGTAGGAAATACCGTGACTGGTGTTGGTTCCTAACTGTCCTGTGGCTTCGTACAGCGACAAGTACGACCTCAAGTAATTTTTCTGTTCGCCAAAGTCGGGTTCGAAGGGTCTGGTACACAAAGTTTTGCCATCGCGACTGACTTCAATTTTGGATACTCTGCAGTGCTTAAACTGGAAAGGATTTTCATCGTGGGCACCATTGAGGGCTGCATTGCTGACGATACCAATGAATAAACGTTTGGGTAACTGTCCTTGGAACAGATGATCTTCGATCTTAGATCGGAGTCCAGCGGCAATGGTGAAAGTTTTGACTTCCACGCGTCGTATCGGATACTTGGCTGTCGTTCTGCTCAAAGTGTGACTGATATCATTTCCCACTTTAGGTAACACTTCCACGCGACGTACGTATAACCTGGCTTCTTGGATAATGGTTTTGTATTCGTTGGCATGAGCCATCAAATGGAAAGCAGTACTACTTCGATTCAGTCTCAAGCGAATATCTACTCCGTTCAGCAAATACTTCTCTTGAAACCACATGTCCAAATGCAAACGATCGAACAGTTCTAAACTACGTAACTGCAAAATTTTCTTTCGACGGTCGTTAAAACCTTCATTGTGAGGATCGGCAGGAGCGCTGCCATCAGCAGCTGCTGGTACGGGCAAGGCTGTGTCGTTAAACTTATCTGCGGTGTCAGGTTTCCATACCACGCAAGCATCTAGATGAGTGTTCTTGGCTTCTTTTCCGTACGTCAAGAGATTTTCGAGGTACGCTCGGTAAGGGTAAGTATCCATGCTACTGCTGATCAGTTTGTTATTCATGTACAAATCCACATCGCTGAACAAGGAATGCATGAAATTGTTGACAGGAGCTACTCTATCATTGGCTGCTGGATTGGTGTTGTCCGTTTTGGTTACTTTAACTTTCAAATACAAGTAACTGTTGTTGAGATCGATGTAATCTTCGGGTTGTCCTTTGATTTCAAACTCGATGGGAGCTGAATCCGTCAAAGAGGAGACGGGATGAAATTCGACCCATTGGGCTTCTTGCATGGTCATCATCGTGGGTGGCATGGCAAAGAGATCCAGTTCCGACTTGGAACAGGCACAAGATTCTTGTTGCATCATTTTTTCTTTATGTTTTTTTCTTCACTTTTAATAATCAAAAATGTCTAAGTCTCGAGCGGTTCTTTTTTTCTTTGTCTTTCGAACTTTAGAGGTACGGAGACTTTTGAAAGGGTGTCTTCGTCGACGCTTTCTACCTTGTCCTTGCTGTGTCGTCAGGGAAGTAGGAATGTCAGACTCGGTACCGTTCAGAGCATTGATAGGACTTTCTCGTCGACCCAAAATCTCTTTACCCGTTTGAAGCAAGACATTTTTGCCTGCTCTCAAAAAAGCTTCTTTAGGGTTTTGTTTGTCAATGAGAACATTTTGAAGAAAATCTTTGCCGTGAGTCAATGCGGCATCTTTTAAGGCATGCAATCCTCGTGTCACCATTGGTTTTAAAACGGGGACCACGGAACGAAAGGCTGATTTAAACATATCTCCTAAACCATGTCCTCGTTGTCGAGTGACTCCTTGGTACACAGGATACATCACTTTTTCAGTTGTTGGAGAATCGTTTTTGAAAATGGAGTTTCACTGTGACTTTCCCTTTGGTAAATGGAATATTTTGACCTAGTTCTCCTTTTATAGTAATGTTGACACTGTCGAAATACGACTTACTGACGGGTAAATAATGAGGATGCACAAATTCGCGGTGAACGTGATAGGTATTTCCACCTTCCTCGTCAGCGGTAGTAGTATCCACTTTGAAAGGAATGACACGCAGTAACGGTACAGAGGTGTGTCCTACCACATTGTACTCCCCCACATTGGAGTACACAAACATCAAATTGATTCCTTGGTTCATTTCTACAGGGAATCGAAAATATTTGGTAAAATCCAAGTTACTGGATATGCCTGGTATTTCTTTTTTGTTCGGGAGCATCTTGAGGTCTCCACCTAAGATATCAAACAATTCAGGACAAAAGGTAATGGTTATTATTTTCTTCTCTGAAAATTTGATCATGAGGCGACGAGCCACTTTAATGTACTCAAAGGTAACACTTTCTTTGATTTTGTCCAGGGGTTTACCAAACATAACATTGAACCTGGTTGCAATCGTAGTCACTAAATGTTGACCGCTAAAATAGTAGCCTGCAGGAATGGTCAACACATGAGTGGACAGTTGTTTAGTTGTGGGTTCATTTGATTTCTTGATGTCAATGCCAGTGATGCCTCGTTCATCTAAGGCTTGTTGCAATTGCTTGTCGTACACTTCAACTGTGAAAAAGTTTTGATTTTCGACGATGTTTTTGATTTGTGTCGGGTGTATAATTTCCACTAAAGCTGCTTCCCAATGATCATCTTGATCCAAATGCATGGCTTGAGGTAATTTAGACGTGTAACAACACAATGTGTTGTTAGGAAACACCTCCATGGAACTGTCACTGGGTAACGTTAAGTAAAATTGGTTAATAGTGTTGTTCATATTTCCAATGTTCTTCTGTCCGAGGAGTCACTCGAGGTTAAAGGAGTATCTAAAAGAGGATTGTGATTGGAAGGGTGACTGTCAGGAGAAGGACTAACGTTGGCCGCAAGACTCCCAATATTGTTACTGTTGTTCCCGTTGTAAGAGTATTTCAGGGAAGGATTGGGAAGAAGATACCCGATGCAACTGCTGAGTAAAATGGTCCACAATTGTTTGTCTCCTTGTTGCAAACTCAAATTAGCAATGGCTGCACCAATGACACAATATACCACAAAGATTTGACAGAAAAAAACGATTTGCGTTTTAGGGACACGTTCTCCACACCACACCCACAAGGGTTGCTTTTGTAAATCTTGCAGAGATGATGTGGGTGAAGGAGTAGTCACTGTGGTCGCTGAAGCTGTATTGAAGGGCATGATGGTCACTTCTTTTTATAGTCGATGACTTGGGCAGCGTCAATCCAAGAATCAAAACTAGGAGGATATCCTTTCCAACGTACTTTGACTTCTTTGACACGACGTTTTCCTACTTTACGGGTTCTTCGTTCGAGAATGCTTTCAATGTCGTACACGTCGTCTTCTTTTTTGGTAACACGTTGTAACTCAGGCAAGTAAAATGTTCCTTTTAATACTTCTCCGTTCATGTCTTCCAATTTATAGACGGTAGGATGACGATCGCGCACTCGTCCAGTAACACGAAACAATTCGGTGATCCAGTTGGGTAAGTAACCTTTGTCGAAAGTGCGTTTGGTTTTGCCAATGCGTACCCAATCTCCCGGGGTTAACACTTCTCTACCTTTCTTGGGGACAGCCCTCGTCCGGGACGTACCAAACATACGCTCAAAAACAGTTACTTCGTTGTCAGGTGTCACCTCTTGTGGGGAACGTCCAATGCTTCTATGGTAAGATTGATTGTAGGCTTGTACTAAGTGTGGTAAGACGTCGATGTACTTGAGAGTGTGTTGATGCGTAAAATATTTCCACATGCGTTCTTTCAAGGTACGTTGAAAACGTTCCACGATACTGGCTTTGGTTTCAGGATTTTCGGTGGTGAAAAAATGAATGTCACGTTTTTTTAATTCTCGTTGGAAAGCTTGGTTCAGAAATTCGGTACCTTTGTCGGTTTGCCATCGAAGAGGGTGACGACCACTTTGTTTCAACACCAGTTGCAAAGCTCGTACTAACTCTCCGCTCGATTTGGATGTCAATGGTACGACCCAGGCAAATTTAGAAAAGACGTCGATGACACAAAACAAATATTTGTAGCCACGATTGTAGGTGGCTAAATGAGAGACATCAGCTAAATCGGCTTGCCATTGATGATCGATACCTTCCACTTGAGTGCGACTTCTGTGAAATTTTCGTCGAATGGGTTTGTGTAAAGTGTACGTCGCTTGTTCTTGTAACCATCGTTGTACTGCTGGTAAACGGAGCTTTTTCAGGCGAGTTTTGGCAGCACGATACAATTTCTGAATACCTCCGTAACCTGCAGGGTGAGCTGGATCGTAGTAACTGCTGGCTAATACCTTCTCCATGGTTTTTGTTAATAAGGTACCCACTCTTCGATGATATTGCTTTGGGTGGGACGAAATGCGGGTTGTTTGGAAACGGTTTTACGTGTCCGATGTGCCACAGGAGTCGACGTCGAGGGTACTGGTGGTGGTGGTGGTGGCGAAGGTAATGGGATAGCTTCTTTGGTCTTCTTTTCTTTTCTCACTTCTGGTTTCCTTTCTTTCTTTTTCACATCTGTCGAAGAAGGAGTAGCCATCATCTTTTTAACCCAAGTTTTGAGTTCTTCTCGTGGGGGAGTGGGAGAAGGGGTCAATAAGGAAGCGGCAATCTTACTCGGAATGGGAGTGGTAGTGGGTGTTTGAAAGAGATCATGGGGTTCTTCTTCCTTGGGTAATGGTGGGGTAACGTCTGTTTTAACCACTGTAGAGGGCGAGGGTGACGGGTTATTCATTAGAGCCTTAAAATCGGACAAAGTGGGTTGAGCTGTTTGTTCCACAGCTTTCTGATGAAAGAGTTGTAGCCGTTTCAAGAGTTGACCGTACTTTTGTGATTTTTCGGTTTCGGATAAATCGTGGCGATGGATCAAGGATTGCAATTCGTGTTGTAATTGCGACATCTCAGCCAAATTGGGATTGGGTGGTAAATGGGGGGTTCGTTGTTCTTGCCAATGATGGTATTCCATCCATCGTTTGTAAGGAACCAAAGTTAGTTTTCGTCCTTCCATGAGCTTTCAAAGGTTATGTCTGAGATTGTGGTACTCCATAGGGTCCTTTTATCTTCTACCCATCCCTTGAGTCATCCCTTGTATCAAACCTGGCAACACACCGGTTAGCACATTTTGCGCTAATCCTCCCAACAAAGGAGCAAGAATGGGTAAAAATCCTCCGCGTTGCACCAACATCTTTTTCTTTTGACGGACGGATATTTTCTTTTGGACCATTTGACGAAGAACGTGTCGATGTTTGGCGAAGCATTTTTTCTGGTGTGGAGACAAAGGTATCGTGCCTTTTAAGACATTCAAACAACATTCACACACGGTATCGATGACATCTTTGGGGGCTGTTTTAATGATTTGTTTTCGCATGGGTGGAGAGGCTTTGGACAGGACGGACAACATGTCTCCGTGTTTGGCTAAACGTGGAGGTAGTCATACCCATGTATGTCAGATCATCATGGAGTGTCATTCATATGACGGAGACAGCTTTTTGGAAGAGAAGGGTCTATGTGGAAAGACAAGGTTGCTTGAAGAGAGTTCTCTTCTATGGACCCACAGTGAGAAGAAGTTTAAGGAAGAGAAGAAGATCTGTGAGATGTCCTCTGTGTTAACAAGACAACGTTAACATTACACATAACGGTCCTTTTCAGGGCCACTCATAGGTCTCGAAAAGATAGTAGCTTTCATTGCCGCCATTTTTTCCCTTGTCCCTATATAGACCCACCCTGTTCCATTTCCCTTGACGCTATATAGGCCCACCCTGTTCCATTTCCCTTGACGCTAGATAGGCCCACCCTGTTCAATTTCCCTTGACCCTATAGTGCCCCAAGCTGTTTTGGCACTATAGTGCCCCAAGCTGTTTTTGACTGGATTTTCCATTGACCCCATAAATCTTGACCCTATAGTGCCCCAAGCTGTTTTTGACTGGGTTTTCCATAGACCCTATAGTGCCCCCTATTACTACTAATGTCTTTGTTAACTTGTAATTGCAGGTAGTTTCCCACAGTACTGTGGAAAATTTAAACAAGGAAGGAACTGTTCGAATAGAAGAAAGTGAAGAACTTGATCTGTTTCTTAGATATCTGCATGAAACAGGAACAATCATCTACTTCAGGTAAGGCTATATTGTAACAGAATTGTTACCGAGAGGATGGTGGATTAAATGAACAACACAAACACAATATGTGAAAGAAAATATAAATTTATGAAATAAATTATTAATGAAAAATAATGATGTATCAACACAATAACTCATGCGTTCAACCCACAATTACACTCACAACCATTCACAATACATGAATAAATTAAATATTAATACAAAATAAAACACAGATACAAAGGAATCTCTTGGACTATACACAGATCCAAGGAACCTTTACAAAAGTTATATTACCGCAAGTATAAATTACGATAACAAATACAAAACATCAAACTATTCTATCGCACGTATGGATTGCGACAACTAGCTCGAACATATACATGTATTTAATCAAGTTGCTAACTTTTATTGAGATTCATGCAATCCCTTGAAATACTATTGTGATTTGAATTAACTATGTAAATATAACAATGTATTCAATTGTACTATAATTGCAACACACACATGTGTCTCGATCCTGTATAACCGTACGAACAGTTGAATCGCCGCCCAGTTTCTCCGAAGACCTAGGGTTGACATAATACTTTTATCGGTCACTTGCCCTTCACGGATCCACCACAGTTATACGTACAGACAGCATACAACATCTACTAGAACCAGCGTTCCCCAATACCCTAGATGCCATCCCGGATGTTTACACCTCTAGACAGCTCCGACACTCGGACTTCTAGATTTCCGGATATTTACATGTCACGACAGATGTAGACGGACAGACAATCTGACAGACAGACAGTCAGATACTTCAATTCGATTGCACAATTAAACAGCACAATCACGGCACAATCAATCACATTCAGCTACAATTCAGAGACATTCAGAGACGTTCAGCTACAATTCAGAGGTGTTCCGCAACAAATCAGCTACGATATCAAAGACGTTATCAGCCCTTTGGCTGGAGATTGAATGACGAGCTATCTTTCCTGTGATAAGATACTTTTGGTCCCGTAATATTTATCAGAAATATTCTGCCTTATATATCCACAAATAGGTGAGCAGAATTCACGGCAACATTACCGTGCACCCCGTGATTCTAATGTTCCGGACTTCATGTAATTCGAAGTCAGGCACATGCAAATCGTTACACGCCGGTTACCTTGGAGAAAACCACTTATTCACCCCAGGTAACGCATGTACGACGAAACAAAAAAAAATGGTGAAATTAGTTTGTAATTCAAGAAGAAAATAAATTCAATTTTCGCCTAATTCTGTGACATATATAGGGCAGGTAAGAGTCTTGCATGCTATTATCCACTTCAGGTAAGATTGTAAGGCAGATATTCATTAGTACATGGTGGAATTTAATATTTAGAAGCTATCAGTTGAAGAATTAATCATAATGTTATAAAATACATGAAGTTGTGCTTTTTCTGATTTGTTTATCAAATGGAACATTTTCTTTGCACATATTCATTTAATTGAATATAATTAATCAATAATTAATCAATCAATAATTAATGCAAAGTTTAAAGGGTGGCAGAATTGATAGTTCTTATCAAATATATGTATGACTGTGTGTGTGTCTAAGTTTTCCGTATTGTTTAATTTCTTTAGAACATACAACAGAAACTAAATTGTAAATAAAATTAGCTCTGTTGACCTTGTGTCAACTTAAACCAAGAACCTTAATTTATATAACACAAGAGTCACTCATTACATACAAGACCTTTTGAAATATTGTTTTTTTCAGCATTGAAGTATTGAGAGATAATATTCTGTTAGACCCAAAGTGGATGATTGACGCCCTGAAGTTCCTCATCAATGCTCAGCCTAATCTGCCAATTAACATGGCTGACAATAACACTGAATCAAGTAGCTGTGCTGCCAGTGCTGCTCACAGTGATATCACAAAGAAATGGTCTGACTTCAAGGAGAAAGGAATCCTTACTGTGGAACTTGTTGGTTAGTACATTTCTTTTTTATGTTACCATTTCATAAAATAAATATAATTTTGAAGTAACTGAGAGGTACTTTAAGCATTTTGTAAGTTTGTTAATTGTTTACTTTTTTACACCCTGAATATATCAGACATACACTAAGGGAAATTGGAAACATCTTGACAAAAGTAACTCAACCATATTAGAATTTGAGTACTGTTACCGAATTCACCTTCATGAGAGACATGTATTTTATTATATATTGAAGCCTATTTCACCAACACAATGCAAATAGATGTCAACAACATTGGGAAATGACAAATGTGATTAATGTATTACATTTGTTTCCCATATCTTATTATACTGAACTCCTCATCACCAACATTAAAACTATTTGATATATGGATACATCTCCAGGAAAGCAATTCATTCATCACAGAACTTGGGTTATTGTGACCTAAATGCAAGGTTGAATGGTTTTTGTAATTTAGCTCGATGCTAATTACACCCACATCCACTATTTGATATCAGTAAATCAACTGGGTATATGTATTCATTTCATACATACATCCCAATAATAGCAAGTTAGATATAGAATTATTACATCACTGTGACCCAATTTTATGATAGAGTACATGTTTTTTTCTTCTTTATCTTATTGTCATCATTTTCTTCTATAACCTGGACATATGTACCTACACATTTTATGTTGGTGTATTTCATGAACGTAACTTGTTCATACCAAAACTAGAACACTGTTACCCATGTTTTATGCATGCACTACTTTAGAGGACTACTTTAACATCCAAAAATTACAACTGTTGATCACCTTTTTGACCTGCAAATAATGCCAACCTCTCCTTTAGCAATGCCAAATATATCTGTACATACTAAATGCATGGGCAAATGATTAGATTCCCATGTTAATGATATTAAACTGAGAAAATGCATTTATATTAAGTCAACTACTTAGCTAAAAGACTGTAATCTTTTCTAGCAATTTTCAACCTCTGTTTTAAAGCCTCTGACTGGAACATTTATTAAAAGGAAGTGTGGTTGGTCTTTCTGTGACAAATATGGGCATGATATTCAATTTCTGAACATTGATATTAGATGGGCATTCTTGTACATTTTATTGTAACAGTTATGCTCATTAGCTAGCATGGATAGCAAACAAATCTGATTAACAGCTTGACTCAAAAGGTTTTGCTATCCAATGGCAGTTTGTTTTTTGCTAGGTCTTCTGTGCAATAGAATTGGAGGATAATTACAACAACACTATTATTGACTATTCTGATGATTTTTGTCCCTGTCTTATCATTGTCTGTTACTAGCAGTGAGCTGCCAAATACTCCTTCACTATGTGCCATATCAACTTTTCTTTTTACTTCAAATATCATTAACTTGTGTGATTCCATTGAACTAAATAGTGTGTACATGCACTACTGGTACAGGTCATATTTCATTCTTCTGTTAGTGAAAAGATATAATGTCACTATATCCGATTTAAAAGATTTACAGCAATGCTTTTTTTTAAAATTTATATTTCTGCATTTCTGAATACAGGTAAGCATCTTTAGTGAAATTAATATTAATTACTTCATTGATGGTTGACAAAGTTTAATAATCATAACCTGTTATCAGCAGCAGCTCAAGAAAATGAAAATACAATCATAACACATTTCCTGAAGTCAAATTGGAAATGAAACTTTATTGGAGAGTTTCGTCTGTTCAAGTCTGGTTATCTGATTTTGTTTGCAGATATTAAAAGAGATCAGAAACCAATGGAAATATAGCATAATAATAACAGCACTATATAAGAAAACATTATTCTGAAGTATCACATGCAACCGTAATGCCAATATTTAAATATTGGCATATGTTCTAGGAGCTGAATTTCCGTGACCTTGTATGCAAAATGTTTGCACCTATTCGGTTACTCTCGTGATGTGACGTCATAGTAGCGACTCCAGCATCCCGACTGGCCATTCTGCATTGCTTACAGGTGTAAATAGCACATTAAGAAAAGGCTGTGGACAACCCTTTTTTCACTTTTCCAAATGATAAAGACATATAGAAAGTTCGTATACATTATTACAAGCGAGTCAAATTCAATTAAACACCATACGGCACTAGGTGCTCATTACATTACTGAAAGGAATGTTACGAGAGAGATCTTGAAAATAGCAGCTCTAGGATACACAAATGCTAGGCCAAGACTAAAAGTTGAACTGTTCCAGACATATCATTCTGTATTTTAAATCCTGGGAAAAGTGTCAACCGTATGAGTCACAAAAATAGGCAGGAGGCCGAGTAAGTGACCACAACATGCAACAATCAATTCCCAGATCTTGTATCTATACCATCAGTGAGATTAAGATCTGACTTAAATGAAATGGAAACGTTGCTAAAAAATAAGATTCTTAACCCTGACATTGTCAAGAAAACACAATTTTCAGTAATCTTTAAAATATAAAACTATTTTTAAAAACCTCAAACAATTCAGTCTATGACTGTTGCATGTATATTGTATAAACGGTAATCTGTAATGATTGGAACTGATATAAAACTGTCCCTTGGGCAGTTTAAATAACAGTGATTAAAAGAAAAGAGATCCGATATTAAATCAAAGTTTCACATTAACTGGCTGACAATATAATAGGGGGAGGTGTCTATTGACCCCGCCCGTTTGCCCCAATATGCAAGCACCCATGGTACACGCCTTTTCTCCCAGTGATACACCTTATTATCCCCTAGGACAAGACCCTTTTTTCCTATTCTAGTCTGCATAATAGCTAGCGGTTACAATTAAGTACACACACATTATGGCAGTGTAACAAATTAACAATTAATTCTTATCATTGCACTTATCTTGTGAAAATTACTGACCTACTGACATAATTGGAAGAAACCAGGTGCTACAGTGTGTGTATGTAAGCACCAGAAATAGGTTGACAAATAAACGATGCCCAAATTTGTTGCAACTTCGATGACAAAGACGTCATTTTAACAGTTCAAATCTGCAGTCAAACGTTTCCGTACATGTATGTGGCAACTGTTTTCCCACATTTTATATCCAACCTTATTTATTATCATTTAAGTGTTAAGACATGCAACACTTTACTGAATAAAATATTTGTTCTGAATTAGTTCTTTGGGGGCACATATACTGCGTCGTATGTTTTGTTTTATTCCTTATTTTAATTTAATCATGGTAAAGAAACTTTACATATATGGTAGAGGAATGTCAGGTGGTAACTTTCTTTGGCGGAAATGGTGATTTTGTTTGCAGAGAAAATTACGCAGCATTCATTGTGGTCAATCATAGGTTTAAACTAGTTGTGACAATTTTATTTACTACAGTACTTTTGTAGTGGTTAAAAAAGTCTGAAATTTACGCGAATAATGTTTAATCTTAATCTGTTTACTGAAGACAAACACTGTCGTGTGATATTAATTATTTCATTACTACAATATTACGAGATAGAGAGGTGGATGAGGAAATGCCCCCAACATTTTGAGGTTTTCTTCTTTCTTCTCCCGATTTGAGAGATAACATATATTAACTGTTCGGGTTTGTGGAATTTCAGTCAAGGCTAGTGAGTTTATTTAAGTCATCAGCCCGGGGCCTGTGCTTAAAAAACATTTATTTCAGCACAGACCAGTACAGTGCATGATCTTTTTTAACGAGACATGTATATACTATCAGATTTGTCAATACGCTAACTGTAGCATCCATGTAAAATTCACTGTAATTGAATCATTAGAAGGAAGCTTCTTAATATTTAAATTAATTACTTATGATTTCCACTTTGCAGATTTATTTGTGGGGGCCTTTTTGTGTGTGCAAAACTAACAATTAAAAAACACCCCGATGAAATCCGTTCGCAATGCCCATTACACCTGCCCTGATCAAGTCTCATAATTCAGTATTATCTCTCATGGATGTATATTTTACAAGATATCATTCCTTAAGTGTCTGTGAGTGTGTGTGTGTGTGTGTTGTAAGTAATGAAAATCTTATTATATAATACGGTTGAACCTCATCCTTCTTAAATGAATTTATTGCATTGTGGCAACAACAAAATTTGCATTGGGCACCATCACTTAATCATTATCACAATTTTGCACAGCACACAATGGATCACTATTTATTTTTAAATTACCGTATATACTCGACTATCAGTCGAGAAATTTAAGACTAATTTTTAACCTAAAAACCTAAGTTTGACTTATTTTCGAGTCAGAAACAACGTGCCTGTTAAAATCGATGAGAATTTTCAGCGTCGTAAAATTACCGGTATACACGATTCAGCCATCGTGTACATTCACACAATACATGTCAGCAGCTGAGCACTGAAGTATTTGTATTATACTTAGAGATTGAAATAAATATACCCGGTAATTTGTATTACATATTTATATAAAATTAATCTTATGAATGTTTAATTTCGATTTTATATAAATTTGGGTACCAGTAATAAAACTTTTACATGTCAACTCTACTTGATTTTATAGGTTCGACTTATACTCGTGCGGTTCATTTTGGACGCTATTTTTACCAAATAATTACACTTTGACTTATACTTGAATCGACTTATAGTCGAGTATATATGGTACATTGTTTTATTTTTTTTTTTTGCTTTTTTTTTAAATTTCAAAATATGAAATATGAGCACCTTCTTACTGCTGTACTTTTCTGCTGTCGTTTCTTAAGCACATTGTTAAAACATACTTCAACAGATATAGTTATGAGCATATCTTGGAAGCAGATTCAACTTTTGAATGTGCAACCCAAATCTGGTCTCCTCCTGCTTGTTTCGCTTGCCATGTTTTGTTTGTATTCGAGGAATGACTACTATTGCGTCACGGGACCACATGATCGGTTGTCTCATCAAAACTCAGAAAAACTCTGTAATTTATGGAATCGTGGTGTCTTCCGCACAATATAATCACTACCTGCTATGATATTGAATTTATAAATTTATAATCATTACAGTCTAATTAAAATTTGTAAAGAATTGCCTTCTTTAATGTAATGATTATATTTCACCCACACACACACACCCCACACACATATATATATTTTTTGCATTGCTGGTTTTAATGGTTTATCAAACATAAATATATTCTTAATGAAGTTAAATAATTAGATATAACATTTACACTTCCAAATCTATAAGAATAAATCTGATTCTGATGTTTTGAAGTAAATATTTTTCAAAATATTTAATTATTAAAATTTCCCCATTGAATCTAAAGTTCGTTTTTATTTTAATTCATAGATGCTATCTGGACAAAGGAAAAACATCCAGATCTACATAAACACAAAGAACACATCTTGAGGATAATGGAACAGCTAAACATTCTCGCCAAACCACGATCATTTAATGAGATGGGAGAGAAGGTAAGTTAATATGAAGGTTCCATGTTTTCTTCTCCTTTTGCTTGAGTTGCAGTTTCAAATTTTATCTTTTTACCTTGTATTACTACATATTTAATTTCATTTGCACAGGTTTATATTTCTTAAGTTCTCAGAAATTTTTGAATTTGCAGTTGAAGACCTTATCTTTTAAATGGTATTATGTAGTGTGGATTTTGTTGATGTGACATTAAAACCAGTCTTACATACATACATACATACATACATACATACATACATACATACATACATACATACATACATACATACATACGTGAGAAAGCTTGCCAGTAGTTTCTCGTGGGTCGGTGGTTATTTTCAGGGGTTTTCTCGGGTTCTTCCTCCACCATTCATACTGGCCGCCATGTATTGCCTATCATGTGATGAAAAATGACGTTAAACCATACAACAACAAAAACATACATACATATTGGAAAATGAACTTGAGTGTGTTACCAATTCAAAACATGTTACATTGATTTATTCCTGTATTTCATTGATTGTAGTACTATTTTTTTAGCCTGAAGGGATTTCATGCTTCAAAGCCTTTACTATGGCCTATACTGCCTGTTACAAGGACAGATTTGTATTCTTAACACTTTTTTATGGTAAGCACTTCTGGTCTTTTGAGCCCTGTAAAGCCAGGAAAGATATATAAATGGACATAACTCAAATTCTGATCAGATTAGTAAGTAATTGGAGTGCCTTCATCTATTTTTGTTGTCTTCAAGCGTCTATGTATCACTTCAGTAAATACAGATTCATTTAAAAATAAAATGTTGATCAAATGTTTTTCCTCATTATTTTTTTTATTTTCTGAAGTTTTATGTTTATGCATAAAGGAACTTGATTATAAACACCTCACACTTTATTTTCATTTCTATGATCCATTATATAGAGGACATTTTATTTTCCCATGTAATTATCTGATATATTTTATATTTTATGATTGGCAATGTCACAAGTGAAAATATTAATAGGTTTTGGTTCCAGAGGATGAAATATACTCACTATTAATGTAGAAAATGAAAATTGTATTTTTGTTATATACAAAATTTGCTCCAGAATTGAAGTTTAGAAGGGTAAACGCACTCTTGAGCAACCACCACTTCGTTAATGTAAATTTGTCTCTGTTTCACAGCCTAATCTTCAAATATATACGAGTTAAGAAACTGGTAGATAATCTGTTACAGTAAAGTACATTAGTGTCATTTTGTAACCTATTTGACCCTATCTGAAAACATAGCAAGTTTGATTCAGCAATGTGTCACAGCAGGATTGTTGGTGTTGTCATTTAAGCAAATGGAAATAACTTTAGAGATGTGCCAACAATACCTGGTCAGATTACTGTATCTAAGATTAATTTCCATGTCTGAATTTTAAGACAGTTTCTATTCATTTGTTCTAGCTTATAATGTATTCATATTGTTCTTGCAGGTACAACATTTATTGCTAGCTAGCATTGCATGGCATGATGAGAAATCATACATTTTTACATGGGAATAAATCAGGATATATGTTTTCACATGTAAAAATATAGGAATGAAAAAAGACAAATTAATTTTCCAATAAGAATGTATACTTCACACTTAAGTACATGTATATAATACAATATATAGCATTATTTCTAGACAATCTGTGTACTCAATAATTTTATTCAATATTTTCATTCAGAATATATAGCATTACATGCAGACATGATTTTTCTCCAATTTAAAATGAAATTCCGCTTTTTACCTGATTTGAATCGAATTTTTCTTGATATAGTCGGTCTTTTTTAAAATAATGTCCGATTTGTTTTTTTTCTTCTGGTTTTTAACCGTTCTTTTCAGTCCCATTCCGCAACATCCCTTGTAATGTATTCGCTCCATCTATTAGTTAGACCACGACTCTCGTAAAGAGTTATCTGATTGGTCAAAAGTTTAAATTCATCCAATTAATCTTCGTGTAAACGTAACTGATGGCAATGGAAAGATGAAGCAAAAAATAGCGTCCATAGTTGTTGAGAGAGATGATGACACAAATAGTTTAGATAAAAGTTTTTTAAAAAAACAAGGGAATGGCTGGAATGAATTGTCGACGGAAATTTAGTTGGTCAATTTAAAAAAAAAAAAATGAATGCTCGAGGACTGGCATTTTGTGTCCTCTGCAATATATACATTACAGAAGTCGTGGTTGAAAGAGTCTGGAGCTGCACCTACAATTTACAAATGAAGCTGCATATGGAAAAAAATGAAGCCCTCTGTCAGAATATGTGCACTGCATGTTGCCAATACACGCTAGAGCTTGAAATGAAAAAGGTTCTTTTTGAGAAGGAAAATAAACAATTGCATGTTGAGCCAGCAAATTCATTGATGACAAAAAGAAAGACTGAAGAAATCTTTCTTAATGCCACAAAAAGAGCTCAACTGGCATATCAACAGGTTGTGTTCAGTGGACAAAAAGACAAGTGAATATATGGGAGTATTTGTATATAGATGATGTATTTGGGTGTTTATTTTACATATTTGTTATGAAAAGAGAGAAGTGTAAAATGTTGGCAGCAAAAAATGTACAATTATTGACTTGATTACGATGTGAACACTGACATGCACATGAAATAACTTAAGTACCAATGGCGAACAAATTCATGTGACAAAAAATATTGTAAAATTATTCAAATTTTTGGTAAGTTTGTTAGTTTTTCCAATGATTTTTTTGTTACATATTATGGTCACAAGTTGCACCAGGAGCAGATTTTCATGCGTGTAAAATGCATTTTTAGTCGAGGGTCTTTGACCCCCGGAACCCCCTGATCTAGGGCCGTTGCCCCTCGAGACCCCATTGGGGGAGTACCCCCAAACCCCCCTTTCGCATTTTCAGTTTTTTTGTAAAGGTCAAAATCATGCCTGTACATGAAACCTAGACGTTCTTTGTACTGAGTAATTTATTTTGTATTATTTAGCATTACATGAAACTTAGTCGGTGTACTGAATAGTATATTCTGTATAATATAACAGTACATTAAACCTATACAGTCTCTGTACTAAATAATTTTATTCTGTATTACATAGCATTACATAAAACCTATACAATCTGTGTACTAAATAATTTGATTCTGTACTATACAGCATAGCATAAAACCTAGACAGTCTGTGTACTGAATAATTTGATTCTGTACTATACAGCATTACATAAAACCTATACAGTCTGTGTACTCAATAATTTGATTTTGTATAATATAGCATTACATGAAACCTAGACAGTCTCTACTAAATAATTGGATTCTGTATTATATAGCATTACATAAAACCTATACAATCTGTGTACTCAATAATTTGATTCTGTATAATATAGCATAACATGAAACCTAGACAGTCTCTGTACTAAATAATTGGATTCTGTATTATATAGCATTACATAAAACCTAGACAGTCTGTGTACTGAATAATTTGATTCTGTACTACATAGCATTACACGAAACATCTAGACAAATGTGTACTCAATAATTTGATTCTGTATTATATAGCATTACATAATACCTAGACAGTCTGTGTACTGAATAATTTGATTCTGTATTATATAGCACTACATGAAACATCTAGACAAATGTTAAAGGATATGTTAACAAAATATATTTTGACTCAATGGCACAATCATTGCTTTGGTCGTATGAGCTTCCAGTTTTGTAGCAATGATGCCAATCCATCATTAATTTCATTACAAAAACGACAAACTATTTTCAACAACCATAGAAATATTTGGCCTGAAAGCATCAGAAAGAAAGGGTTTTCAAATGTGTGCTATTGATGCATACTGACAATTTAATATGGCTGTCTTAACTTCTCTTATAAAACAGGATAAGATTTTAGCAGAAAGAGCATTAGCATAAAGGACTTTCATGTATATACAGAAAGAAGCCATTCAGATGTCAAATATAGCTGCCATTCTTATAATTGTCAATAACTTTATACAGCATCAGGTCCACATACTTTACTAAATTTGATCAAATGTTCCAAATTTGCCATACACTATGACTGCAATTTCTAATGAGAGTAAAAACCTTCTGGTAACCTGATCTCAAAAGTTCACAAAAGATGCAAATCTGCTTTCAACGTCTGAATTTTGATGTCATGGAAAGAAACAAACCCTGTTTGTAAAAGTAAAAGAACTTGAACAGCATATTCTAAATCATTACTAAATAGACTTTATTCACATTTAACAACATATGGCATGATTATAATTCAGATTTTACAAATGATTTCTAATTGATTATGGCATGATGATGATTTAATTCAGATTTTTACAAATGATTCCTAATTGATAATATCATGATGGTAATTTAGATTTTACAAATGATGTCAAACTGATTAAAGCACAGTGATAATAAAGATTTTACAATGATGCCTAATTGGTCCTGGCATGATGCTAATTCAGATTTTACAAATGATGCCTAATTGATCCTGGCATGTGATGATAATTAAGATTTTACAAATGATGCCTAATTCATCATGGCATGATGAAAATTTATATTTTACAAAATGATGCCAAACTGATCACAGCATGATGATAATCCAGATTTTCTAAATCATGCCAAACTGACATCGGTTATGGCCAGTATTGCTAAATGTATACAAATCTGTCTGTTATTTATTCTCAAACATAAATCAACAGCACTTAACTACATCTGGAAAGTATAAATTATTTTTAAAATAACAAATTGCCTGAACTAAATTTTAAAAGGATGTATTGATCGCTGTTGGATGTAGAGTATGTAATTGCAGCATACTACACAATTCCTTACATTTTTGATTAATGTTGCCACTAGAGAGACCTGTATCTGATCCGATTGTTTATATTGTCTGATATTGAACATAACTTATGTTGTGGTCAGATTGGTTCAAGTGGTTCTATGTTTGGGCCTCCTTATTTTGGATATCTCTGAGGTGTTTTTTTTATAATTCTCCCTTGGAATTCTGTTGTAGTATTGAATACATAAAATGTTTGCTGCAGGTGATTAAGTAAATAACATATTGTGTAGTACAGTGTTCTTTTAACGTAGAAGATTATTTGAGGGTTGTAATTGTAATTGTGCATCCAAGCATTTTAGATTTATTCATTATCTTCCAAAAGGTGCATTTAACAGTCTTGTGATCTAGTACATTGTTTCCAAATGGTTTACTTGTAGAATCTGGCTGCTTTCTTGAAATCTTGACTTTTATTAAACCTGATTTAAAACCATATCTGACAGTCAGATTGACAATCAGCTGTAAAGATCTGATTGCACATTGGAAAAAATAATTATCCTGTCATATGTAAAGATAGCATGTAAAGGGCTTTAAGTCTGCACAAATATACAAATGATGCTCATCCAATTTTAAATTTGACTCTCATGAAAAAAATAGAAAATATAAATGATTTCTCCAAAAATTCATTGTCTGAAAGTAGTTGACCAAACTTTGTATAAATCCTCCTCACACTAAAGGTCTTGCTCAATATGTATGTATATTTAATACTTTCAGGTGGAGAACTACTTCCTTACACCTTGCATGCTTCGTCAAGAATCTCCAAAAGAAGTTATCTCCCCTGAAGAAGATCCCCGCATGGTGAGAACACCAGACATGTGCTGCATTTTTACAGGGAAGTATTTGCCAACTCCCATCTTTCACAGGCTTCTTGCTGCCTGTGTAGCTCGCTGGCCAGTTGCCAAGAAGAAGGAGACATCAGAAAATCTCATTTTCTGTGGTTGTTGTGTTTTCGACTTGGACCTTTTCCACAGATTAACAGTCTACATTAAGAACCATGTTGTATTTGCAAGAATAACAAGGATGGTGGTTGATGAAGTCAAGACCCCCGATGCAAAGCTGTGCAGCAGAGTTAGAAGGTTCATTACACTGAATCTCTCCATGATTACCTCCTACCTGGGCCAGAACTTGCAATATGAGTTGCAGGCAGCATTTCAGACCTGGCATGCAGATGATGTGAGTTGCTTTTCGAGGGGGAAAATATTTTATTTTTTCCTTCTTCTTGCATTTTGTTCTTCTTAACATTGTCTAGTTTGGTACATAAGTTACTTGATAAGGTCCCTATACCCCACCAGATAACACTGTAGGAGAATGGTTCTGAAGTGAAATATATATATTGTACATCTTATAATGACATATGACAATTGTCAATTGTGCACATAGTAATAGTTGATCATGCATACCAGAGTGTAATGGCAATTTGTACAATCCTAAATATATTCCTCTAGTTATGCAATTTGAATTTGATAATGTATCATGCTATATACTAAAAGATTATTTAATCACTGTTCTTTGAATATATATATACAGTAAAGCAATTATTAGGTTGCAAAATTGTAAAAATGTTTATTTGTGCTTACATCTATGCAGGAATGATCTGACAGTATTACAATCTTTAGCTCATATTTTATAGGAGAGATGGAAAATTATAATATTTTTTTAATTTTTATTAATTGGAAGGAAGGAATACACACACAAATTCAAATGACTGTCCATAATGTGACTTTGGAATTGGGATGGGGAATGTCATAAAAAATAAACTAGGCAGTCAATATCAATGTGAAAACATTTGAACTTCAATATACTGAAATTCTGTCCTGTACATTCAGTGAATATTTGCTTTGGAGAATTATATTCTCATTTGAGCTTTTAATACATGCCCTATCACAATTAAGTAATGGCATTTGCCTATGCTTCATTTGTGGAATTTGGAGTAAATGCCAGTACAGTTGATATTAGGATTGTCTGAGAGGCGACAAATTTTGGTTAGTCATCAATTAGGGAGGTAATCCTAAATAAAATAAATATTTCATAAAACTATATTGCCTTTCTTTGTGATGACATATATTGATTAAATATCACTATTGGTTCAGGGATAATCAAATCACATCACCCAACATCCCGACTATTTATTATTTAAATATGGCAAGTAAAATTTTGCAAGATACGTTTCTGCAACATGTTATTTTTATCAGTTGTAAAAAAAAGGGGACAAATTTTTATTTTCGTGCTCTAATCATGTATCTACCTCAGTACATAACACTTGATTCTACCCTTTTCTATATAAAATTTACATCATTTATCACACCTACCAGTGGTCATTGATAATTGCTCCATGTACATACATTTCATTACTGCCTGACCGATATGGATCACTGCCTTCTCACCTCTGTCGGCATGGGTTTGAGTCTCAGATTCGGACATTGAGGGTATGGGAGTAAGCTTGCCAGTAGCTTCTCATGGAGTGTTGGTTCTTACGAGGTTCCCTAGGTTCTTCCTCCACAATTTATATTTGCCACCATATATAGACTATCTTGTGCTGAAAAATAGCATTAAACCCTACAACAACTCAAGTATTAAGACTTCAAAACACGCCAATCGTATCAATGATGATATGCTTTATTAACCGTCTTAAAGTATTGCATTTACACAAACCAGATCTTCACAATTGACTCAATGTGACTGTCATTCAGCAAGTCAGTGTGATTAAATTAAAGAAACTTTATTACTGCAGCATGATTAACTGAGATTAAGGATGATTTTTTGGGAATGAATGATGATATGAGAAAAGTACCAAAAGTATTTTAAAAATAACTAAATCAATGTTGATTATTTCAATAAAATTGCAAGAGACAAGGGAAATCAGCTTAATATGTGGATTGCTCTTGCAAGTTCAATTAGTGCCAGTGGTGCACCATGGGAAAATAATTATTGTGTTGAAGGAGAGAAGGATAAATTAGATTTGGTGCATAGGCATGCAGTTTAAGATACAATTATACACAGGAAAAACAGTATTGCCCCAATAATCCCACACCATCCTATATGGCATATACCATGCCAGTATCCCTTGGTTCATCCTTTATTGGGATAAGATTGTGGTCATGTAGATTAATATGAAAGTTCAAAAGAACTAGATGATTGATACAATTACTCACAGCTTTACATTGAATCCTGTGTGGAAGAATTGATAACTCTAATCTTTTTAATTATATTTGTATCAATCTCAATAATTTTTTTTACCTTTCTTATTACACATTAAGTTGTGAAATAATTTTAAGGAGTGAAGTGCATGCAAAAGTTTAATTTAAAATAACTACCAGTATTGATTATCTCTACAAGAAAATAGGTGATAAAAGTGAGTTTATTATATTATAAATCTGTGCAAGAGAATATGTATGATCAGACACTTGACAATCAATATCAGAATACAGAGTCCATAATCGAATGTATGTACATGTGTGTGTGTGTGTGTGTGTGTGTGTGTGTATATATATATATATATAACAAAATCTATATTCTGATTCTATACAAAATTGTTGAAAAGTGGCATGATCCCAAATCTGATTTTCACACATTTTTCAGGGACTTAGTGTATGCGAATTCTTTTTTATTTCTTCTCAATACAATAGAACGTCATTTTCTTGTACACTATTTATATTGGTATGATGATCATCAGAATTGCAAGTTTTGTACTGTATGTTCAGTAATTGCTTCACGAGTGCTGTAATAATATTGACCTTATTTATTTAGGGTCTTGATCAAGATGCACCTATAACGCCTGAGCACATGAATTACGCTCGCCTCTGTGTTGCGCTCATAACTGTTTGTGGAAATGCTCTGAGAAAGATTCTCCTTACCAACTTTCCTGTGCCATACGCTGACATCTACCAAGTAATATTAGCCAACAGACGAAAACTTATCACGAGACCGGGAAGACCACTGCTTAACAATGATCAGATTATGTTGCTTTTCCCAGATCCCCCTGGGAACAATGTAGGAACATTGGATCAGTTTGATATTTCTTTGCTGTATATTCTAATTAGAAATGTCAGCACAGTTCCTGAACCAATAACAGGCTGGAACATGGACCCATATGATCAACCAAGGGACACCTCACTAGGAGCTAGCGTGGAGCGAATTCGCTCATTTAGAAATCATATTAGTGGCCATAGTGCAGATGGAAGGATTAGTAGACAATGCTTAGAGGATTACTGGAACAAATTTGAAGCTGTTATTTGTGACATTGAAACTGTACTTGGTGAACAGGTGTACAGCCAAGAGTTGGAGAAGCAAAGGAGACAGGTCATCTCCATTTATGAGGCCTGTTAGCCGATAATGAAAATCATGAGCAAAAGATACAAAGTGTAAGTATTGTGTGTATGATATGATGGCCGAGTATGCATACTACTTATCATGAAGATTTTAGTTGAAAAGTTACTTTCAGTTTAACCATCCTATTTGCTTGTATACGTACAATTAAAAAAACTTTCCAGATAATTCATTGGAGTATTGTCAATATGTCAATATAGAGTGTTAATACTGTGGCAGTATTTGTTGTCAGATAGATCACAATTTCCTTAAAAGGTAACAAAAGTGTCATGATATCATGTGTACTTTACATGTGTCATGTGTCATAAAATGTGGTTTAATGCTTATGCTCATAATATTACATTACAGTTTTTATACATAATATCACATCATATTCACATACCATTACATCAGTTTTATACAGTGTGTCATAAACTGTTATTTTCCTAATTTGTTTTCCAGCATGATACAATTATCATTTATTATTAGAGAGTGAATTTAAAAAGTTAAAATTACGATTTTAACTTGGTGAAAGCAGGTGATATTATGGTTACAGTAATGTTTTATTTAAATTGTTTATGCTACATTTTGTACCCATTTTCACAAAATAATTAATAGAAGTCTTTCTTTTTATGAGCTACTTTAATTTAATTTTTACTGTTTGTTAGTTTTCATAATATGATATGAGTAATGTGAAATTGTATAAAGTAGGTGACCCCAAAATTCACGACTGTTTTGTAAACAATATTGTTTACCTATTTTCAGACTGAAGATTTGTTTTTGTGTGTGTTTGTGTGTGAGTGATTAGGATTGTTACGTAGCTTTAATAACTTTTCAATGATATCGCTATGATGTCTGCAGTATGGTAGTTTATAGTGATGTCTAGCACTGTGCATCATGATGCAGACATGTAGCATGATGTCCCACCCAGTCACACTATTATGACATTAGGCCGACCAGTCCTATTTTAAGTTTAGTCAGGACATGCATGTTTTTTTTCACATAGCTAGCCCTCTGCATGATAACTGTCACATGCATTGTTTTGGTTTTGGTAACATACCTTCTAATTATAAATGTGTTGCTTTCAGAACAATGGACCCTTGACTCTCATCTGTCAGAAATCGCTGTTGTGAACAGTAATTTGATTTGGAATTATTCAAAATATTTTTCTGTGGAAATTCAAAATGCTCCATTATAATATTATTCGACAGAAAGACTGCAGTTATAGTGAAATTCAAATGTGGTTGTATTCATGGGTTATAGTATTACTACACTAGTTGATTCAGATTTTTATTCATTGAGCCTTGTGTTGGAAATTCTGGGATTGTTTGTGATTTAATTTTCAATATCGTAAGCTCTTTTATATTTTCAGTTTATATTCTAGGGAATAAATATATGTTGAATTTTGCAAAACGTGTTGGTTTTTGCTCTTTTCTGTTACTTTGTTTAAGACCATAAATACTTAACATATATGGGGACATCAACTTCTCTTAAAGATACATTCTTTGTTACAAACAGAATTATGACATCTGTTGATGAATTGAATTGATGAGAGTATGTTATGCTTGAGTGACTAAGTTATTGACATTGTTTAATGTTTAAACTTACTTGTTAAACTTTTCTATAGATTCTTGGTATGAAAAACTAGATAGGGAACAATTTACCTTTCCAGACATCATATAATGTGTTTTTGGTTTGATTACACATGTTGTTTTAAATTGCAATGTAGTCAGGTGCTAGTGATTAGATGATTTTAAACATGTCCTAATTTTATATTGACTAAATTCTAGAAGTCCCTATGACTTGTTAAAGTGGAAACTATAGCAAGAATTGTACATTTTTTGCAGGTTTCTCCCATTAAAATATACTACCCTTGTGGAAGAAGACCGTTTGATTCCAATAACCAGCAGAAATGTCCTCAGAACATTTGGCCCCATGGCAACAGTCATGACTACACGTGGGTATAAATATAATGCAGCATCATGCATAATCACATCCCAAAAGTCACTGATGTATGTAACCATAATCAGGATACAGCATTGTGCATAATTCCAAGCCAAGAGACCCTATTCATTGTGGCCTTAATTAGGACACAGCATTATGCGTAATCTATTGTCAATATAGACCACTGGATGTCATCATAGTTTGTGTACAGCATTAGGAATAATCCATTGCCAAGAGAGACTACTGGATGTGCATCATGAATAATCCATTGCAAAGATAGACTACTTGATGTGATCATAGTTTGTGTAGAGCATTATGAATAATTCCATGCCACGATACCCATTAATTGAGGCCTTAATAAGGACACTGCATTATGCATAATCCATTGCTAATATATACCACTGGATGTGATCATAGTGTGCATACAGCATTATGCGTAATCCGTTACCAAGAGTGACTACTGGATGTGATCATAGTTTGCGTACAGCATCATGTGTAATCCATTGCCAAGAGGGATTACTGTATGTAATAATAATGTGGGTCCAGCATCATATATAATTCATTGTCAAGAATGACTACTGGATGTGATCATAATTTGAGTACAGTATCATTTATAATCCATTGCCAAGAGGGTCTACTGTATATAAAAATAGTTTGGGTCCAGCATCATACATAATTCATTGCCAAGAGGGACCACTGGATGTGATCATATTTTGGGTGCAGCATCATGAATAATCCATTTCCAGGAGCACCTGCTGGATGTGATCATAGTTGGGTCCAGCATCATGTGTAACCCATTGCCAAGAGTGACTACAGGATGTAATTATAGTGTGGGTCCAGCATCATGTGTAATCCATTGCCAAGACAGACTATTGGATGTGATTATATTTTGGGTCCAGGATCATGAATTATCCATTGCCAAGAGTGACTACTGGATGTGAGCATATTTTGGGTCCAGCATCATGTATAATGCATTGCCAATACCGACTACTGGATGTGATCATATTTTGGATGTGATCATAGTTGGGTCCAGCATCATATGTAATTCATTGCCAAGAGGGCTACCGGATGTGATCATAGTTTGGTTCCAATATCATGCCTAGTTCATTGGCAAGAGTGACAATTGGATGTAATCATAGCGTGGGTCCAGCATCATGTATAATTAATTGCCAGGAGCGACTACTAGATGTGATCATTGGTTAGGTCCATCAGCTTGAATAATCCCAAGCCAAGAGATACAACTGTGTGTGGACGTAATTTGGGCCCAGCATCATGCATACAGTCAAAAATGACTGTTGACATATTTAGAGCCAGCGTAATGCGTACTCCTATGTTGAAAGTCGCTAAAGTATGTGGCTATATTTAACAGTTCAGGCTATAATTGTAACACATCATTGTGCATAATACCATACCAAGTGACACTACTGTGTGACCGTTACTAGATCCATGCATTGTGCATAATTCCATACCAAAAGACTACTGCATGTTGCCCTAATTAGGATCAAACATTGAGCGAAATACCATAATAAGCGACACTACTTTTATAGACTATAGTTATTATCCAGAATTGCAATGAGTGAGTGCTATTGGAAGAATTGAATTAATATATTACATGGTCATTTAACTCGTCATTTTTGGATGTTTTAAGTGGTGAGCAAAAACAAAAGCAGTTATAGCATTGTCTATACAGATTGTTCCTGTTATGTGTTGGAAATGGTGAATTAGAGTGGTGCTTTCTCAGAGACAATCCATAACATTTCTTTCAGAAAAGTAATATACATTGAACTGACTATCTTATTAACTGTTATTTTTTCAGCATTTTTTAACTACCGTATTTTCCGGCCTATAAGTCGAGACTTTTTTACTTGAAAATTCGGTCTTCGTCTTATACTCCGAATCGACTTATATATGGATTTTGTCATTGAAATTGCATCGACTTATATATGGATTACATTATCCGGTATGCTATTGATATTGCTCTATAATCGGCATAATCGAAAACAGGTCACATAGAAGTACAAATTCATGTTAAATTACTATGTCAATAAATTGTCATAAAATAATATGACTGCATTTATATTTGTAAGTTTTGTCATTATTTATTTTGCATTCTGCGTGATTTTTCTTATTTCTCAAACATAAAATAAAAGAAAACAATTACCGGTAAAAACTTCACCGGGCCGCATAGCACACTTACGGTCTATACTCTATAGTGTACTGTACTAATTCAAAGCATATTGTTTGTTCCTAAAAAAAAAAAAGATATGAAATAACTGATCCATTAATATTTGATTTTCCAGTATAATGTTGGACACACGTGAGCAATTACCGGCATAAATTTTTTATTGATCCAATTGATCCTACAAAGGGATGTAATCCATAGTAACTCGAGCGTTCTATAATTATTTATAAAATAATGTAGATCATGCATTCTACTGAATCCCCCAAATCATATGTTTATAATTGTATTTGACAAAGTTTCTCAAATAAATTACCGTAGGTTTAAACTACACTAAAATCAGATATATAGATGGACTACCAGTACTAATAGATCATCAGTGATCCATGATTTTTAGTTTCGCAATTCAGTTTAAAGCAAATTGTAATGTCAACACTTCACCTATATTCATTCTTAATCAGCTAACGTTTCGGTGTCTCTCTTTGATTATACCGGTTGTTGATAAATTTGTATTTGGTTTCCAACAATAATCAAAGCCAGTTGCCGCAATTGTTTCGACCTTGATATTGGCTTTAGCTACCGATACTAGTTACCATATTGCCTGTACCCCATTGTTCTTTATCATTAATCCGCATCAATTACGCTACTCGTGTTTAATATCAATGGGATTAAGTACAACAATAAATGATGCCCACTCCCTTCTCTAGATCTAAATAGATGTAATGAATTTAGCCATGGGCATTGTTTTCATTGCTTTAGTACAGGTTAAAATACAACCAGTTCTGCCTGCTGTATTTATTAGAGTACATCAAAAGAACATGACGCAATAGCTGGGCTAGCTGGGCGGCAAGTTCAAAGGACTTTGACTAGCAGCTTGGGTGGGAAAAAGTGCTGAAATTTACAATGACTGAATTCAGAAACAAAGATCCTGAGACGTACATGTAGTTATTATAAGAATACACTTTAACTTCCATTATTTAATATGCAAACAAGTACTATTTCATCATTCGTTACGTACACCCGTTACGTAATTTTTGTTATTTTCTTTTCATTGAATTCAGTCAAATAATGATCTGTGACAAAATTATTTAATATTTTACATCCGTGTGTGGATATTTTCGATGGAAATATTTGTATTATGGATTCAATGTATGTTACAAGATTCGCTGGTGAGTACACGGTGTTGATACTCTTTTCATGCAATAGATTATACATGTATATATAAATTAGACACGTGTATGTACCAATGCATGGTTCTCTGAATAAAGTACCGTAATTGTATTTGACAAAGTTTCTCAAATAAATTACTGTAGGTTTAAACTTTCAACTGGAAGGAATGCTCATAGCTCTTGTTGCAATGGATATTGCCGGTAATATGGAATATCATACGACGATACCATCAATATTCATGCAACCGGAAGTTACTACCGGTAGTATAAAATACAAAGCCAAGTTATTGACCTGGCCTCGTCTTATACTCCGAATCGACTTATATATGGACGAAGGATGGAAAATTTACAAAATTGGTCAATTCGACTTATACTCCGCATCGACCTATAGGCCGGAAAATACGGTACCAATGTTTCAAAAGTCTCTGAAAGTGTTTGTGCCCAGTGCTGCATTGGCAAAACATTGATTCTGCAATGCAACTTGTTTGTAAACACTGTTTGGAGAAGATCCATGTCGCAAGTGTCTCCTGTCCACCAGACTTTGTGCAGAATTCTGTCTTCAGCTGTCGACAGATTTTAATCACTAGACCCAGTTAACCTCCACTTTTAAAGTAATGAAAGGAAAATGTGTTTTTATGACTACCTACAGACCAATAATTTCACACCACTCTCAGCCTCCATTTCACATCTGTTTACATCTTTATCTCTTCAAAAGCTGAAACTAGTAATGATAATCATTAAAGAATATCGCTTCATGCTTTATGACATGTTCTATCACCATGGACATCATCACATTATCTATCACCATGGACATCATCACATTATTCATAACAAAGAGATCAGAGACTTTGCTAACCAATTTGATTATATAGGGACCTCACATATTGTCCTCTTACCAAAATGGAACCCATCATGGCTCATGGTATGGTTCAGCTATGTTGAAACCTTCGTCCATTGTCTCACTGAAACAACAATGATCCAAGATGCCCTTTCTGCTAGCCTCAGCTTTGGCATCTTGAGTAAGTGAATGTTATATCTACTCCATATTTCCAAACTAAATACAGTTGTGTTTTTGCGGTTTTGTAGTTTTACATGAAATCATCAACAGAGTATGCTGACTGGATAACTCCTTTTGACCAAGGTTAGTGGGGTTATTCCTGTTTCCCTGGTTATATTGGTAGGAAAAGTGTATGATATCAGGATTGGATGGACTTCATGTGCTTTATATATATTTTGTCAGCAGGTTCTGGATCCAATAACACTGTATATCTCTAAGAACTGATCTATGATAAGTGTTCTAAGATTATTTTCTGGTTGGTGGTAGATAAAAACAGATAGCACCCTTAAAAGTGCAAGAGAAATTCATTGCACATTAATATACACTTATATAAATTGTGTCAGCTATCATTAGGAGAGTTATACCTTTAAAAATATATATATTTTGTCTTTTCCGGTGTTTTATTTATTTCCTTTTCCATATTACATATTCCCAATGCTAATGTGATTAGGTAATGTACTTGATGGAGATAGGGTATTATATAGTAAGTTGTTTCAGCAATTTTTTTACATACTTTACATTACTATAAAATCTGTCCAACTCTCCCCACAATGCAAGTGTCCTATCTCAGGCAGTGCTCAACTTTAAAAGTAACAATGCCTTGTAAATTAAGCACATCTAACAAGACAAGGGGAGGTAATCTATCATAGTTACATCTCTTTGTCATTACCAATATAAAGAGATTTCTCAAGTCTGTGGATTTTGGAGGTAGCAGAATTAAATCCTTAATGTTAATGTGAATGGTTATGTAATTTCGGAGAAACATAATTTTCTATAAATCTTCCTATTAAATCCACACCAAAAATAATCCTTTATGTCTGGTATTTTGTTGGGTCAGATTTGTATAGTAGACGTTAGATATATTTGTATAATCATATCAGCATCCTTCAATCTTCAATGTAAGAAAATGGAGTTGTGCTCTTATGAAGTCTGTCATTTAGCTGATGTTCATTGTCTGTAGAGGCTGAAGAGATACAATATGGAATAACAATCACTGTTGCATCTGATGCGCTTCAAGCTGGTGTTTCGGGTTTCCACCTTTCTTGTTCTTTTTTCTGTGGGCTTCTCTCTGCTCTACTGATTGCAACCGTTGTTTTTCCTTTCTCTCAAGTCTTTGTCTTCAGCTAGATATATCCTGTGCATGTGATATGAAGTTGTCCACATCAGTGTCAAAATACCTTAGGTCACTCTTGCACACGTCTAACAAGAGCAGGTGTGGTTACCATGGTAGACTTTTTCTGCATAAAGGATGTTTTGGGTATACCTCCTCATACATTTAGTGTACATTCCATGACTCACTGCTATAGAGGAGTGTGCTGATAATGCAGGCTATGTAGACGTTTATTTTGGTTTGTTCAGTCATCTTGTTGTTACTAGAAACTCTCTTGCTCAGACTTGACCTTGAAGAAGCAGCCTTTCCAATGTAGGTACAGTAGAACCAGTCTTAAAAGACCACCCCTTCTGCCAAAATATAATGGTCTCTCAAGACAGGTGGTCTCTCATAACAGGTTATAACACTATATAATGAATAAATGTGTGCATGGAGATTCTGGTCTCTCAAAAAAAAGCAGTTGTCTCTCATAGCAGTGGTCTCTCAAGACTGGTTTTACCATAATCACCTCCGTGTCAAGAGATTGGTTATCAATTATTGTAGACCCAAGGTATGTGAATTTGCTGAAAACCTCAAGTTCATTGTTGTTAATGCTAATTTAGGGTGGTTATTCAACAGCTTGACCTCTCACTACCAGCTTATTTAGTCTTGTCAAGCTTGTGAAAAGCAGTCATTGATGTTGCTGTGTGACTTGTCACTAATGTATCATCGGCAAAGAGTGGGTCATGGATTAGATCTTTGCGGATCTTGGGTTTGGCTCTGCGATGAGCTAGATTGTAGAGTGGTGTGCAGGTAGATTCCCTCAGCTCTTGAACCAAAGGGGTGTTTTTAGCAGACATCTTAAACAGGGTAGGGGCAAAATGCATCACTGGTCGACTTCAAAAGCCTCTGAATAATAGGTATCAAACTGACCTGTGCAATGCATGTTTCCTTGGAATGACTGGATAATGCTAGTGATGGGTTTTGAGGGACATCTGATCTTTTCTAACAGTGTGAAAAATCCGCCTCTGATGACAAGTTTGAAAGCCTTTGTTAATTCGGTTATGGCTATGCAGAACTACCTTTTTTGTTCCCTGCACTTCTCTTATAATTGTCTGAAACAAAATCCTGTTGTTTTCTGATGTCTGTTTGGGACAGGTTGAGCAAATACCCTTCTCAAGCTGCTAATCACTCCTGTCATCTTTGTTTTTGTGGAGATTGATGTCAGAGCCTACCATATCCTATGTTCATCTCCTTTCCAGAAAAGAAAAAGAATATGATGGAGGTGTTTGAGGTTTGAGTTGGCTAGAGTTTGTACACTCAATAGATTCTGATGGTATTCCAACATATTCTTTAAATTGGCTCATTCCTGAGTAAGGCTTAGGTAAATAAGCTGTCAGTGTCATTGAGAGCTGTAGTGTTGACAATGTTTTCCCAGGAATACAGCTCCAAGTTCCATTCTACCCAAAACTCCATTACTTTTTGTGATCATTTAATGTCACCTTTCTGAGTTTAGAGAGGTTCTGTTGTTTAAAATTGAACACATTGCCCTCCTGTTCACATCATACATGCCTCTGATGTTGTCTGTATGTTCTTTCTTGGTGTCCTGATATATCATTCTGCAGTCGGTATAAGTCGGCACGGTATCTTGTAGTCTATTGAGCATTGCTTATCAGCTCTTATTGTTTGTAAAGTTTCCTAGTTTAAGGCACTCTTGTAGTTGTCAAGCTGAATGCATTTGGCCTAGATAGCTGAGATTATTTCAGTTGAGTATGCATTGAAACATTCATTGGTCTTGTTCTGCAGTTGGACAGAAACTGACACTGTTCTGCTGTAGATAACGTTCTTCATTAATTCTCGTTTATGTTGGGCATTCATGCCAGGAATGTTTGAAGCAGAAAGGTTGTTGCAGAGTCAGTTTAGAGCTGTGACTTCTTTTTGTCAGCTGTTTTGCCAATGATGATGCAGCTGATTCCATGCAGATTCTTTGTCTTAAGTCTTAAAAATGATCTGTGTCACAAACAGCTCTTTTGTAGCTACGAGTGATGAAGTATCTGTAAGTCTGATGCGTCTGGTAATGATTTGATCAAGTTCGAGCTAGTGGCCACACTTGTGATGTTGAATGATTAATTAATTGATTGATTTTTACTGGCATACCAGCACGTTTAGGCTATTTAGCGCCATACAACAGGTTGTATTTATAGACGTGATCATATATGTTTAAAAATACTAAAAGGTTTAATATCGACCAGCGATATTAAAAACCAAATAGTTCAGTATGAAATGGTATGATGCTGGTAACAGTAAAAAATATGAAGCTTCCCAACCAACAGAAGAGGTACATGGTGTATGTTGATGAAAAGATGTTGAAAATAAGGCGCGGTATCTGCATTAGATAAAATTGCTCTAGGTGATGGCATACAAGTTATAGTTTAAAATAAAGATTTACTTCCTTCAGGAAATCTTAAATACAAGTGATATGTATAGCATCAAAATGTTCCTTCATGTCATGTATATTATAATACTTATTATGAACCTGGGATGTCTCCTTGACATTAGGTGATGAAGCATTGTCTGGAATTATGTGTGATGCAGAGGTCATTGGGGCAGAAAAGCTCAAGCTGGGCTTATAACAGGTAACTGCTGATTTCTATGCCACGTTGACACTGTGAAGCGAGACTGGTTTCATCACTCTAGGGCACAAACTGGGACAAGTTAATATGGAGACACTGCGTTGCCCAAGCATCAGTACACCCCCGACCCCCCTTCACCTTAGTGTCACTGGTATGTATCCATAACACTGTGTGTTCAGGTATGTTGTAGTATTGCATATTTGTGATGCAGGGGTCATAGTAGGACTAAAGTTCAAGTAATCTCTGCCCATTGTCAATCATCCTCCCATTTTCACGGTTGTAAAAGCAGGACAAGAATTCTGTTCTCTGTGACCTTGACTTCATCATAGGAATGTTCATTTGTTTTGGAATACAAATGAAGTGTTGGGGCATGCATGCTTACAGGGTTTATGGTATCCTCAGATGTTAATAATTGCATTACAAAGAATTTCTAAGATCCTACTGTGGGAGGGTAAATCATCTATGTAAGCATGTTTCTCACTTTAAAGCCTACTCCATGTTAACTTGGGCTGTTTCCTTGTCAGAAGAAGATTTAGTCTTTATCTCTAAGTGTCTAGGTGATCCAGTCAATGCGAGGCATGTATTTTGTATGACTGCAATATCAACATTATGTGTTCCTGAATTACACTGAACACAGTTAATTTATGTGCGTCATTATCTGTATCTGTATGTATCATATTCTTAGGGCTGGTTTCTTCTTCCTCTTCAACTTTGTCTTGCCATGTGCAATTATGTTAGTCTCTTTGTATAGTAAATTATATATGAACCAAGCACCCAATGTTCACTTAAAAGTGAGGCAATGTTCTTCTGTCCAAAGCAACCAATTCTCTGGAGCTCATAACTGGTAATTACTGCCTCTCATGTTGTGTTCACTCTGTAAAGCAAGGCTGGAGCGTACCCTCCATGGCAATGGGATAACTTAGTTCACAGTTTTAACCAAATCATCTGCGGAGAAGCCAGCTGTTCTATATGTATATCAAAAACTATCCTGTTAGGATATACTATTTTAGCAACCCCTTCAGTGCCCTAAATGGTTAGAGCATTCTGTTCGATTGTGAGTGGTAATGGGATGAATTCTGGCCAAGTCAAGTCATACAAAAAGCTTATAAAAATAGTACTAGCAGCTGCCTTGCTTGGTGGTACTCAGTACTGAGGCATTGTGTCGGTTTAATGTGATTTGGTGGGACAAACTGCTACACTGCAGAGATCATAAAGATATGAATGATAAATTGTTAAAGCTACAGTAAAATTCAAATCACACATACTTCTTATTAGCAATTTATATAGGAGCTATAGCAATATTTGTATAACAGAATATTGGTATATTTTTTTATAATAGGATATTGGTATATTTGTATAACAGAACATTCATATTTGTATAATAGAAAATTGATACATTTGTATAATATAATATTGGTGTATTTGTATGATAGAATATTGGTACATTTGTATAATAGAATATTGGTATATTTGTATAATATAATATTGGTATATATGTACAATAGAACATTGGTATATTTGTACAATAGGATATTGGTATTTTTATAATATAATACAGTAGGTACGCTGTATCAATGATATACCACAAGATGTACAAATTTTTCATTAAAAGGAAACCCAGGTAAGAGTACATTCTATACTTTTAATTCATATCTCATACAAATACACATATTCACACTTGAAATGGAGGTAAAATATGCTCCTGGCAACTGTGTGTTGACTTAGTGAATGAACTACGAGTGTGTCCGCTACAAAATTTAGTTCTACGATTTTGCTTCTTGTTCACAAGCACAATTGCAAATTGATAAGTTGATTGTTTTCATTCCCAGTTTATATTTTTTTTTTAAATTTAAAAAATTTCTTAAATCAGTATAAAGACACACTCGTGACTTAAACATAAAATGTTTTTATGAAGAAAATAGTGCACTACACAGTTAGTTTCTTAAACACTGAACCTGTACCGTAAGGCATCTGCTTTATTTAACAGTTCTAAAGACAAATCAACAAGAGGTAATTAGAATATTTTATTATTGGTCAGTTCATTTAAGTCATTACTCTGCTTTAATTATAATTTCTAACGACTATAAGAGAGAGGAGCGGTGGTAACCATTTGGACATTTTTATATATAATAATTAATAATTGATTTTAGAACATTATAGTAGGTTTAAGAAACTACATCAAATGATTCAAACACAATACGGTATGTGTACTTCGTAACTGACACATTTAACATAAAAGCCTAGTGTCACTGGCTATTGCAACTATGTATCATTGATATTATGAACACTATAAATAGAATCCAAGGAATGGGTAAACCTACTGTTACAATGAAACAGATTACTCTAGGTTACTTGGTACAAGTTCAGTTTTAATGTTTTCATCCAGCACATTATGTTTTTTCTCTCACTCCTGATTTGTGCTTATTTGGTTATTTACACATGAGTAGAATGGAAAAAGAAAGGATTCCGATGAAATTGTGTCACATTTTAATATCATTTAGAAAACAGACTATTAATACTTTTTATCATTATTTTATATGACATTTATGATTAATGAATGAGGAGAAATTCATCATTGATCTATAAGCCTGCGGTTTAAATAATGTTAATATATTTGTATTATTGTGCCATGGGCGGATTACAATTGGAAATACGAATAGTATTGGTATAAAATCAATTTGTTTTATACCAACACTTTTAATGCCATATTATGTTTAATGTGTGTGTGTGTGTGTGTGTGTATATATATGTGTGTGTGTGTGTGTGTGTGTGTGTGTAATAGAATATAGGTATATTAGTACTACAGAATATAGTGTATTTCTCAAGGAGACAAATAGACCACATGTTTATTTGTATAATAGAATTTAGATAGATTTCTATCACAGAACCAAGTGATTTTGTGGTATGGTGCAGTATCTGTTATGTGTCCATTCATGAACAACTGCCTATTACCATTCTGATTTCCATATTTCTGATCCAGTTTCAGTCAAGCATGTAATATAGGTTTATATCATCATAAGTTTTAAATGAGTTTGATAATGAGCAAGTCCATGCATATTAATGAGGTGGTCTTGTATTTAATTGTTTAACCTTGTTACAATTCTGGAAGCTATTTATCTCAGTCAGATTTGCAATATGTACTTTGGGGTGGGGCACCAGACAGATCCCCCTCCCCTTTAAAAAAGGTTTAAAATGTGTTTATGTATGAGTGTGTTCCCCTGATGTGTAGTTTGTTTTTTTTAATTTTTTTTATTTAGTTTTCTATGACTTTATTTTTTTCCCATCGGGATTATAAAAGATTTTTTTGGAAAGGGGTATTTTTTAATTTTCCTTAATGTATCTGTAGGGACATTTTTCAAAATAAGGCTTTATTCACCTCTCTCGAGTCCCTTTCCTAGTTCATATAGTTGACCCTGGCTAGGAGTCCCCTGTATCCTGTGTTTGCTATTTGTGTTGATGATTTATGTGATAGCAGGACATTACCCCGCTGTTAATTAACACCCCCCCCCCCCCGCATTTACCCCCCAGTCAATTACCACCTCAGAATTTTACCCCCACCCTATCCCAACCACCTTACTACCCCCAGCCATTAGCATCATTTAGAAATACAGGTACAACATCGACCTAAAGCAAATACAGTGATGATGACGAGCACTGACGAAACACAAACTGATAATCTGTGCTTAATCTATACTAATGTTAATGACTTTGCTAATATAGAGCACTTTGATTGCTTGCATAACATTCAGCTGTAATGATATAAATATATTTTATGGTACTATAACATTAAGCAGCAGAGAGGGTTAACAGACTAAATCGAAACGTCACCATTTTTTGATTACCAAATCGACTAATGGTGACTAGCACCATCACCACAACCCCCTTATATTAATATATCATTGATAGCAAATATTATAGCTTGTTGAAAATGTGATTGATGTTACAAGAATATGATGTTAACTTAACGATAATATTTGTAAACTTGTTGAGAACTAAGGTATTGTTGGACGTCCTGAAAGTGAACATCCTTGTCCTTTCATGTCCTTTAGTCTTGATATAATGCTGTACTCCTCTATTAGTTTTGTGGAACCAATTTTAGTTGTGATTTGATTTTAGAGAAATCATAATTTAAACCATTCTTCGCAATGATTAACGTGTATATTACCTGGAATTACCCTATTTTGTGATTATTATGAATTCATTCAAAAACATTTTGTACTACATGTATATCATTCTGCTACATCAAGATTATTGGTACATCAGTATATTCAAGACTCTTTGTTTTGATTTGGAACATTCATTTATTTTGGACATATAGGATTTGGGATTTCATTCACAGTATTGTGTGTTCATCTTACAAATCGAACTTTAAAACTGAGAATTAAATAACTTGACTAAAAGGTTGGTTTTGTGTCTTTGTTACTTGGTTTAAGACCATACACACACATGCATACATACATACATGTATACACACATACATATGTGTGTGCATGCATGCATACGTACATGCCTACCTACCTTTCTGCCTACATTCACACATGCATACATACACCAACATTTTAACAAACAAAAAATAAAGGTATTGATATTCAAATAAATCATTTTCCAGGCTTTAATGATTTATTAATAAAAATGTGATGTGTATAAGCCACATGGAAAGAAAATTTAATAATACATTCCTTAAAAAAATTAACAAAAACATTTATTTAATTTACTTATAGAATACATCCTATGCTCAATAGTGGTTTTCTTTTTCCTAATGATTACCATGTAGGTGAGTTATTTCTTAACTCAGGAAAAACACTAGTGTTGCTTTGAAAAATTGTTTATTTTAAATATTCTGAAAACTCTATGCCATAATGCATTCTGTCCATTTTAGCCAATTTTAGGTCGTCTATGTTTGATCTGTTTTCAGCAATGTGGGACATACTTGTTTGCTGTTTGGTTATTAGTTTTATATAATTTTAAAATGTCTTCATGCCATATCATTTGTTTAAAACTGAAATGTATTCCTGTCAGGTTTCATTCTCTCAAACTTAGTAACATTTAATGATTTGGTTTTACTAATAGTAGCTATTTTTCTGTGGGCTAGAAATTTGCTTTTTGATTAGGTAGGACAAAGAGCAACACAATATACAGTCGACTCCGGTTAACTGCACACCCTCGGGCCCGTCACGAGACCATGCAGTTAACCGGACGGTGCAGTTAACCGGAGTACGGTACAGTACATTGTTAAGCATTGGGAAAAATCGGGACCGGCGTGATTATGTGCAGTTATCCGGAGTGTGCAGTTAACCGATGTGCAGTTAAGTGGAGTCGACTGTATATACTTTTTTAAACGACATGGATTGGAAATTAAATATAATAAGCATAAATTAAAAGCACCATATATTATTTATGATCTTTTAAAAGTATCATCATTCCACACAATTTTAATGATGCTGTAAAGGTCTTGTGGACTAGCGTGGGACATATTAAGATTTGTCAACATACTATTAAGCCCACTGTCAAGATTGGCTTAGTTACCTTAGGTTCAGGTGGGGTGCTCCCAGTATTGTATTTAATTATTACAGAAGACCCATTCTGAATTTCAGGCTCATTTTTGTTAGAAATTGAATTAGTGATAGAGAGATGCAAAGCTACAAGCCCCCAGTTAGCGATGCCGACAGTTAAATTACTGAATACACAAAAACTGAAATTCAAATAAACAACAATTTATTACCATTCAATAACATATAGTCATTTCTCAAATGAAATTCAATATTCAAAACCTTATCATTCGTCTTTCACTTGACCATGTGAAGTGATGGCCTATTTCATCATCTGACTTAGTATGATAGATTTTTCTCATGTCCTGTGTTTTTACTCATCTGTATTATTTCTTTTTCCTTGGCTTGTACTCCAGTACCCCTTCAATCCATCAACTATATCCTAACTAAGCTGACCTAAATGAGACCAAGTCAAGTTTACATGCTATCTTTGTCAAACAAAATCAAATTAAGTGTCACTGGTATTTTTGTTTGCTTATTTATGAGCTCTCCAATATTTAGACACTCTGTAAGAACAAGAAATAAGACAACAGAGTCCCAAAAGCTGAAATAATCTTTATGTGAAGCCTCAATTTCAAATAAAAACAAAAGGTCCTGGCAACAGTAACCAACTTTTATTCCTAACTTCCAAAACCTAATTAGGAACTTGATCAAAATATACTTCAACCACAACCATTATTGGAAATGCATGACTATTTTAAATAGGTAGGTGTTACATATTTCTGAATCCTTATATTTTAAAAATTGTGGAGTAAAATAAAATTCTGCTGTTCGGTGACATTCTATCTTTAAAGAGTTCTGAAAGAAAAAATGATTTTTAATAACTAATTAGTTTAAGAGGAAACCAGTCAATCACAGGCCAATACTAACTCTAAAGCAGTGGAAAATCTAGGACCAAAAAGGACACATGTTGTGGTACATTATTCATTAGGTAGACTCAGCCCAAAACTCACCATCAATTTGGCACTGCATTATCCCCTCACTGTCAAAGTAACACTCATCTTCTACAAGATCACTGACCTCTCTATTGGCATCTGAAACCAAGAGGTAAATAGCACATTGTGTCAGGAACATATGGTGTATTGTGTAAACGGCATACTGCCCTACAAAGTACAACAATGTCAAATGTACATATTTGCTTACATCTTGGTTTTCTTTATCAGGATTTTGTTGCAACACCTTTGACATTTCCCTTAATGAATCTATCTTGTGACTTTCAGCGGCAAGATTTTCTCCAAATTGGATCCAAGAATTGTCTTTGCTCCAGACTGGGTGAGATTACCTTGAACTGCAGAGGAAAATGATTCTTCCTGTAGACTAGCTGTGGATGAAAGATTTTGGCCAAAGTTGTGCTGTTGAGAACACTCATGTATTACTTTTATATTCTTGTCTGCATCATCAACATGGCACATAGGATTGCTGTCAGTTCTCTCCCTTTGCTTAGAGTTTGCAATCTCTTCTGAATTAGCTACCATGTCACTCGTTTGGTAGTTTTCATTCAAGACATTGACAAGGCATTGTAGTTTGTAATCCTGTTCTGAATCTGAAAACAGAAAGAACACTGGATACAACTTAATTCTGCGATGGATAGGTAAAACACATGCAACTCACCACCAAAATGCACCTCATCCATAGAGAAATCAATTAAATGCACAATATGTTTGACTAAAACAATTGAGAATTGCACATGGCCTTATGGATAAAAATTCCAATATTATGTAATATTATGTACATGCACTGGATTAATTCTTAACACAATGCTATTTCTACTACCTTTAGAATAAAACATGTGATGGCTCAATTCCAATTTAAAACAAAAGGTACTTGCAACAGTAACTGACTTTTATTCTTAACTTCCAAGACCTAATTAGGAACTTGATCAAAATAAACTTCAACCACAACCAATTACTGGAAATGCATTACTTTGTTAATTAGGTAGGTGTTACATATTTCTGAATTCTTACATTTTAAAGATTGTGGAGTAAAATAAAATACTGTTGTTGGGTGAAATTCTCTCATTAAAGAGTTCTAAAAGATAAAATGAGTTTTAATAACTCATTAGTTTGAGAGGAAATCAGTTAATTACAGGTGAATACTAAGGCTAAAGCAGCAAATCTAGGACCAACAAGGACACGTGTTGCTGTATATTTATTCATTTGGTAGACTCAGCCCAGAACTCACCATCAATTTGGCACTGCATTATCCCCTCAATGTCAAAGTAACACTTATCTTCTACAAGATCACTGACCTCTCCACTGGCATCTGAAACCAAGAGGTAAATAGCACGTTGTGTCAGGAACATTGGGTGTGTTGTGTAAAAGGCATACTGCCCTGCAAAGTCGAACACTGTCAAATGTGCATATTTGCTTACATCTTGGTTTGCTTTATCAGGATTTTGCTCCAACAACTTTAACATTTCCCATAATGGATCTATCTTGTGACTTTCAGCGGCAACATTTTCTCCAAGCTTGGTTCCAAGAATTGTCTTTGTTCCAGACTGGGAGAGATTACTTTGAACTGCAGAGGAAAATGATTCTTCCTGTAGACTAGTTGTGGATGAAAGATTTTGGCCAAAGTTGTGCTGTTGTGAACACTCATGTATTACTTCTATATTCTTGTCCACATCATAAGCATGGCTAATAGGATTGATGTCAGTTCTCTCCCTTTGCTCAGAGTTTCCAATCTCTTCTGAATTAGTTCGTTTGGTAGTTTTCATTCAAGACTTTGACAAGGCACTACAGTTTAATTCCTGTTCTGAATCTGAAAACAGAAGGAACACTGAATACAGCTAAATGCAGTGAAACATTTTAGAATTGCACATGGCCTTATGGAGAAAAAAAACCTTCTAATTATATGTAAACAGTGCTAAAAGACTGTTAAAACTCTTTAACATGTATATAAGCACATGGTAAAAATAATTGTCAGTGCATTTGAAAACAGAAGTAACACTGAATACAGCTAAATTCAGTGATGGATAGGTAAACATACAACTCACCACCAAAATGCACCTCATCCATAGAGAAATAAATTAAATGCGCAATCTGACTAAAAAAATTGAGAATTGCACATGGCCTTATGGAAAATAAATCCTTTTAAATATATGTAAACAGTGCTACACATAAATGTAAAAGGTAAAACAGTTAAAACTCTTTAAAATGTATATAAGGACATGGTAAAATTAATTGTGCATGGAAAAACTGGGGCGTGGTTCTTTCCGGGGTCTTACCAGATTCTTCCTCCGCTATTAATACTTGCCGCCATGTATAGCCTATCGTGTGTTGAAAATGGCGTTAAACTCTATAACAACAACAACAACAGACAAGTAGATCTACTGTAAAGATTCTTTGAAGGGTTGATAGATGATAGATAAAGCAAATTTTCACACTGGGAATTTTAAAGAACCGAATGACAAAGTCTTTAAAGTAGTAAACTTACACGAAATATTAAGTATAAAAATCAATGCAGTGAAATATGAGCAAAGAATACAGGCATTCAGACACTGATGAAGATGGTAGTCTGGTGTCTGAAGATGAAAATCAGTCTGCAGAGAAAAGAGTTGGCAGCACCATTCATGAACAAGAATAAAGTCTTTAAAAATTAAGTGCAAGAATCTGCAAGGTTTGACAAAGACAATAGTGAGAAGTGTTACATCTATCTGATATGATATATATTTGTTTCAATTTAGTTGTTTGTTTGTCAGTTTTTAGTTCTTTTTTCATTTTTCATTACATGCTATTGTAAATTTATTCACAAGAGAAAATGTTTTTTTTCTAGAAAATTGGTTGGCCTGAAATATTCTTTGATAAGTAAGTAATGTTGACCTAGATCGTAAGCTTAATTCAGGGTTCGTGGCCACCACATAAACAGGTTTTTATTTTAGTTTAAAATGTTTGGTTCTCGCTAGGAGTATGTGATATAAATGATCATGTGACTCTTTCCCCCTTGATGATTTCACAATTTAGGGACTTTTTCTAAACTGCATATTAGAATGATAACATCTTTGTTTTAGTGAACTGTTTTATAAGTTTGGGTTTTTACATCTGACATTAAGACCAGTTGAATATTCTTCAGACCAGTTGGATTTTAAACGATTAATTTATATGACTGGAAATATTTGATGTGCTCATACAGAATACTTGGACAAAGACAGTTTATCAAATTTTTATTCGGATTTCCATCACCGGAGTGTTAAATATTGTATTCGTAAAAGGAAATGTAGATAAGCACAAAACAGACTTCATCATATGTCATCGTCTTCCATCTTGAAGTTTCCAACAGGACTTGGACTTTTGTAATTTAATTCATGTAATATTCTTGGATTTTATTCTTAAAACTGTAAGTTCCTGTTCCAATTTGAATTTATTTCCAGGGAAATATATGTATTGTTCAATTTTACAAAGCTTGTTGTTTTCACTTTTTCTATATTACTGTTTATTAGAGTCTAAACATGTAACAAAAGAAAGATTCAAATACAGATTCAGCTAATTTGGATAAGCTGAGAGAGGTTATACTTAAAGAGATAAAGAAAAATAATTTAACACAGAAACCAGAACAGATGAGACAGAAATCCCACAACTGAGAAAACTTCAAACAAGACATCTGAATTAAGGGCATCCAGCACAAGAAAATGTTTTTACTAATGTGGACTGACTCCATTGACCAAAAAATAGCTAGATGACTAGAAATATTGTCTACCTATGAATTTACTGTAGAATATAGACCAGGTTCCAGAAATGGGACTGTAATTATTCTGATGTAAACACAGAAGAATGTCTGAAATGTAGGCCATGTAGGAAATGTCAGCAGAGGGTAAAATATATGCAGAGCAGCCCACAACTATTTATATCAAACACATGTATAGTGAAAATAAACAAGTTTAATGATCAAATATGGAATAGAGTTGTGGATAATGTATATATCAACATGCAATATATTTTTCAACTCTTCAGACAAGTTCTAATACTGATCTAGTACTGATCATGGCAGTTCTCAAAATCATATCACAACCATCATCTGAAGTATCAGCTGGTCAGATAGGACTAGGGTTACAAGCTGAATCAAGGCAAGAGATTCCATAGTTGAGATCAAAACTGCAGGGTATTCTGACCGTCTTCAGAGTTATAAAGTTGTCTAGTCTGCTGCATCTAAAGATAGGGTATAAGATAAGCAGAGGGTCCTCTACATGAGTTGTAGAGAAGATACAATAAATTATCAAGAGTATCATTTGTCACTTTAGGTGGAACATTTATGCAGAGCTTACTTGGATGTAGTAGAGTAGCCATGCACAATGATACCAGCTGTATCAGATACTACATTTCATGTCACAAAATTATACTGCATTTGATACAAAGCAATTAATGCAAGAAGATTCTGACATTGGTCAAGTTTTAACATGGCTTCAAGAGGACAAAAGACCATGTGCATAAGTGTTTGCCACATCAAGTCCAGCTACACATTAGTATGTACTCCAGTGTAATGACCTTATCTTGACATAAGGTACTGTCTACAGAAAGTTTTGTAATTAGTATGCACTCCACATCAAGTCCAGCTAAACATTAGTATGCACTCCACATCAAGTCCAGCTACACATTAGTATGCACTCCACTGTAATGACATCAAGTCCAGCTACACATTAGTATGCACTCCAGTGTAATGACATCAAGTCCAGCTAAACATTAGTATGCACTCCAGTGGAATGACCTTATCTTGAAATAAGGTATTGTCTACAGAAAGTTTTGTAAATGGGACAGCTCTGGTGCATATCTTCAATTACTCATTCCTAGCTCTTTGCAAAGACAAAAACAATGGGTGTGGCTGTAGATGCATTAAGAGATGGGTTACAAGATTCAGTCAAGGCATCATGAGAAGTGGCAGAAGCCTTAAGGGAGTAAATGAAAATGTTTAATGAAATGAAGGCATACATGAACTACGTATTACAGATCATGAAGGGGAAATCAAGCAAGAGTAATGAACAGGTAGACACGAAGAACCTGATGGAGAAGAGAACCAAAGAAGATTTGTGGAAAGGAGAACTCAGAAAGAGTAGACAAGAGTGATTCATAGAGGAGAGATGAAAGGCAACATCACATAAATTAAATTAACATAATATATATATTGAAGGAGATTGTGTGTGTGTGTGTGTGTGTGCAATTAAAATTTTTAATGTAGCTTTAAAAAAAAACAGTAATATTGCTACAATGTTTGCAGTGTGGTAGTTTATAGTGATGTCTGGCACTAGGGCATCATGCTGCAGACATGAAGCATGATGTCTCAGCCAGTCACATTATCCTGACACCAGGCTGACCAGGAATGCGTGTGTGTGTTCGTGTGTGTGTCTGTGATTTGTAATATTAACTATGCTTTAACAATTGTTCAGTCATATTGTTATTATGTCTGCAGTGTTACAGTTTATAGTGATGTCTAGCACTGAGGCATCATGCCACAGACATGTAGCATTATGTCCCACTCAGTAACATTAACCTGACACATGGCTGACCAGTCCTAACACTAACCTCTTAATGCTGAGCACCAAGCAAGGCAACTGTTAGTACAATTTGTATGTCTTTGGTATGACTCAGCCAGGGATCAAACCTATGACCTCCTGCATCCATGGCGGATGCTCTAACCACATAAAGGAGAGCAGTTTGTTTTTTGTTTTTATTGTACATCACCTTGGTCTTATACTAAAATTAGTTACATTTTAAGCATTGGAATCATAATTAATTTGGTCTATATTGAAAATAATAATACCAATAATTTTGACTTGGAGTGGTAAAGAAAGTTATATAAATATATAAAGTTTTAAAGAATTTTTAAAGCCTCTGAAGTATAACTAAATTAAGTTTGTATTCCCATGTAATAAATCCCATGACAATGATTAAAAAAAAAAACTTCATTTTCCAAGAAAGTAATATTTCATTTATCTATGTGTTTCAGATGATGTTATTCAATGTCACGTTCAAGCTGAATTATTCTGTGGAATAGTTGAAAGCATTCATATTATGCACACTGGTTTAGTTTGTGTTAGGAGTTGAAATCTCATTTTTTTTATGGATACAACTGTCAGACTGTTAATAACATCAATAATTAAATCATTTCCCAGGGCCCCGAGTGGCCAAAAGAACTCTCCGTTACTGATCACTGCCATGTCACCTCTGTCTGAATGGGTTCGAGTCTCAGATTCAGCCAATGTGGGTATGTGAGAAAGCTTGCCAGTAGCTTCTCGTGGTTCAATGGTTCTTTCCGGAGATTTTCCCCGGGTTGTTCCTCCACCATTAATACTGGCCTCCATGTATAGCCTATCATGTGCTGAAAAATGGCATTAAACCCTACAACAACAAATTATTTCCCTGCTATGCTAGCAGATTGAAAATTTGTGTTGTTTTTGTTAAGGTTTATGCATATGGCAGGAAACAATAACATTTCTTGTTTAAAGTCTTCAGCATATGTTTAAATGACTATGGTTATATTTATACAAAATTTGATTTCTCAAGTTACAGTCAGTATCATGCATAACTTTCCCTTATTGATGATATCATCCAGATACTGTTTTATTTCTTGCAGGCTGACAATATTTTCTGTTTTTGTTCTGTTTATTGTATAGGAACGAATCAATTATATATTTATTTAACTGGATTTTTTTATTTATTTTTTTGTAAATAGGGGATATATCTTGTATTGTAATTCTTTTTATGTTTCTGAAGACACTTCACATGAAGCAATGGGTAATGTGCGGATTTAGCATGATTACAGCAGTGTTACATTGGGGGGGGGGTATAACTATTGGTCAAGTGCTTTATTTAGCCTTGATACTTTTGACACTATTGATCACGTGCATTATAATGTATTGTTATCCTTAAAATAATTAGCCATGTGTTTAATATTGCAATATATAAGGATTTAGCATATTTATAGCAGTGTTACAAAGGGGTTGGTGGGTCGTGTCAATGTGTGATGAGCATGTGTTTAAGATCAATCGGCAGTGAAATTCGTTGGTTGTGAATGAAACCAACTCTATGACTATAAACACATGGATATGTTATATAATTTTCATACTGACTGTTGTTTTGATCCTGGGGTTGGCAGTTGTTTTCGTCGCTGTTACTTCTTGGTCAAATACATGTACGGTGTTTGAACAGAAGCGGTGACCTCACTAGAGTTCACTTACGGGTAAACATTGGATCACGTGCTGTTTTGGTTAAAAATTTAATTTTGGCTGAAAATGCCGGTAGAAGGATTCCAAAGTAATATATTTCATTTCCATAGCCTGATGCATAAACATAACATATTTTCAAAGTCATAGTAGTCAGCCATATATGGAGTCGTGAAAACATAGGGGTGGTATCCCGTTTGTCGAAAAACGGTTATTTGAAAAAACGAAATAGACATGTATTTACATGTTCTCTCTGTATATATCGAGTTTCCACATACATAATATTATTTGTTTTTGTTTGAATAATAATATACAGCAAAATAAATTATGATTTATGTGATTTTGATACGAATTATTTACTTTTTTTGTATAGTTATAGCAAGTCAAATGGTCGTACTTGATTAAAAAGATTGATCGTTCCAGAGTAGAGCTGGTATGAATGATGACTGATCGTTCCGGAACGAAGATAATCTCTCGGAACGGACGTTTAAGTCGGCTTAATTCATTATATATCGTGGCTTTCTAGGATCACAGTATTACTGATACACACCAACAGCTGGTTTATGTTATACATTCACCAGGGTTTAAGTTCCATGGAAAATATACTCTCAGGGCAGACTTTACTACCCTTCCAATCTGTATTGATGTTTTGTATTTAATAAATACTATTGTTACACGCACATGGATATTCACTTGACCGAGATGTGTTAAAACCCTGGCGCGAGTCCCGCTGGAAGTCATATGTTTTCCCCAAAATCTCCAAAGACTTCCATACAACCTGAGTTGTAAATTGGAAAGTCAGACGTGTCTGTCTTTATTTATTAAATTTTGCTCTAATCAATTGGCGACCACAAATGAAATAACTTGCCCAAAAGTCCATTAACCGCACATTTGCATGGTTTTTCTTCATTATCATCAGCTTTCCGTACCGACAGCCCATTATGCCATAGAAAATACACTATTTTTCCCTTTCTAACTGGGAAATATTTAACTGCGCGACCCTAGGCCAGTCAATCCACACAATTTCCGGCGTAACACGCTTGTATAACTACGTCTTTTTTCCACTATGGACACATAAACGGTATCTACCAAGTCCCAGCTTATTGATTCCATTGCGTAATTTACTGGTTTCCTACCGTAAATGCTGCCATTTCAACCACAACACTATTATACACCACTAGTGTTTAATATGTAAAGGGACAGTCATTGGGCTTGGACCTTAATTCACTACTAACGAACCCTATCATGGTTCAAACTCACTACACTCGGCTCTGTGACATTTGCTCCAACTAACTGGCTAATTATTTCGGGCTAGGAATATTTCCATGGCGCCGAATCCCAAGAATCGCACAAATAAATCTAAGAATTGCTTAAAAATGGGGCGCTATCAAATGTACATACTCCAAATTTATTACACTATGTTATGTCTTCTGCGGTTATTCTTCAAGAACAAATAATATTACATGGTGGCAGCGGTAAAAACGCAGGATTGAAATCATCAGAGTTGAAAATGGCTACATTTCAATTTACAAATCCAGACAAATATGACTTTTTTAGGCCTGAAACTTGGGAAAAGTGGTTTCAGTGCTTTGAATGCTTTCTTCAAGCATCTGGACTTAGTGAAAAAGAGGAAGAAATTCAAGTGAATACCTTGATTTATTCCATGGGAAGTAAGGCTGATGACAGTTATATTCGTTCAACCTGAGAGAGGTAGATTAAAAGAAGTGGAAACCTGTGACAGACAGGTTCGTGCGATATTTCATTCCAAACAGGAATGTAATTTTTGAAAGAGCAAAATTTAATCAAAGCAAATAGGAAGAGGGAGAAACAGTGGACAGTTTTATGTTAAAGCTATCTATGTGTTCGCAGATAATTGTGATTTCGGGCCATTACATGATGAAATAATCAGAGATCGACTTGTAGTTGGACTGAAAGATTCAAAACTGTCGTAAAAATTGCAGTTAGATGCGAATCTAACTCTAGAATCTGCCGTTAGTCAAGCTCGACAAAATCAGGCTGTGAAAAGCAACAAGCAACAATACAAGAAAGTGGAGAACGAATGACCGAAATGGATGCAGTAAAATCGTCTTCACTGAAATATGGGAAACAGAAACATAAAACCCCAAATGTTCAACAACATAATGTCAGCAGAAAAGGATGCATGAGATGTGGAAAGAAAGGCAATCATTCTCGAAATCAATGTCCAGCAAAAGAAGCGAAATGCCATAAGTGTAAGAAAAGAGGGCTCTATGCAAAATGCTATCAAAATCAGCAGTTCGCACAATAGAATCGAGAGCGGAAGCTGGATTTTTATGGACTATTTGTACAACGAAGGGCCACCCGTGGAAAACGCGTGTGAGATTGAACAACACTTCACTTGTATTCAAGATTGATACTGGAGATGATGTGACTGTAATTTCTGAGAAGGATTTACGAAAAATCGGAGACCAAAAACTATCAAAGTCTGATCGAAAACTGTAAGGACCTGCAAACTCTGAACTTAAAGTGCTGGGAAAATTTACATGTGGACTGGACATTTGTTGTAAAACATGAAATTACCTTATCGGTTATATAAATCAACACAAGGAGTGCAACTGCGACCACAAACCTCCGTTCGATTCTACTTTTCTCACGCGTCTTTTATCCCTTCAGAATCGCAAGGAGACTGAAAAATAACACATATGCATTCAAAAGACAGTGACGTACCTGTATTTTGTTAAGTCTGATAGTAAAGCAACTAAGTGTTCCTTATATTAATTATGTTCCACGGTTTCACTATTTATATGAATTTGCTTTTAAGTTTTACAAGTTTATTTTTCTCAGGCATTTAGATGAGTGATATTAGGTCTATTTTGGCATGCTGTTCCCATTTCATAATGGTTATACAGCACTACAATCGCGAGAGACCACCGTATGTGGTTATTCAGTAATACTGTTATTTGGATTGTTTACTATTATCTGGTCGTTAACCTGAAAGAGATCCCATTCTGTATGCTTGCCTTTCCTATCACGTATTCCTACATTCAGCGAGACACTCTGCAAAAGACTTGGGACCTGACAGTGTTCATTATAAAGTATTTTATTCTAACGTTAGAAGACTGCTATGTTCTTAATTGATAAAACTGCATGACACCTCTTTACACTTTGATCTTGGAAATTCAGAGATGTATCAGTTACTTGATGTTAAAAAAGAGACGGGCAAAATAATGGAAAATAAACCAAACTCGGCTCTAACTGTTTTAGCAACTAGTGCTTCTCTGTGGATGAAAACAGTGCGTAACTGTGATAGCTATATTCATCTGTCGCACCAGCGAGACAAAACCTTTGACATTTCCCGTCATGGCATGGGCGCCATCCGTACATATGCCAACGCAGTTTTTTCCAGTTCAAGTCACATGATTGCAAATATGAATTGACAACGTCAAATATGTCTTGTCCTTTTATTGTTTCTGGTAAGTCCTTACAGCAGACATAAATCTTCAACAATAGCTCCATTGTCAAAAAAAACAAACGTGCAAACCCCATAAGCTGTGATTTACCGCTGACATCGGTGCTTTCATCCACCTGCAGTGCAAAGAATCCACGTGTCTTTATCTTCGCTAAAACGTGACTTTCAATGTCGCTGGACCTGTGTGAAATACGTCTGCTTATCTTATTGTCTGACAGTGGAATCTTATTGAGGTCAGATACGGCACTCTCGCCAAACATAAGTCTCACAATTTCTCGGCATGCAGGTAAGATTACGGTTTCTGCGAGGGTATGCGATTTCATTTTCTTTGCAACGATCTCCGCTACAGCGTAACTTGCTTGTTGAGTTTTGCCACTTATCTTTAACTTTTTCTCGAATGTAGCGGTTTGTTTTTTCAAGCGTAGTGCCCTTTCGAAGTACACCACATTCTTGTGCGCTACATCCGGATGTTTAGTTTAGACAACACAGAGCGGTAAGGGGCAGTATGGGTCTCCTTTCTGCCCAACTGAATCCTATAGTTAAGTAATTGTCTCTGTACTGACGAACTTTAAGATTCCGATCGACAACGTCAATTTTTGGTACGTTCGGCTCACATGACGCGGTACTAGCTGTAGCTTCAGTCGACTGCTTCTGAGTTTTAGTTTAGTCGTCAGCTGTGGCATCGTCTAATTTTCTCTTCCTAATAAATCGGTCCATGGTCGCGCATAAACAACAGTGTTATGAAATTTAATTCAAACCCTAAACGCTCATTAGGACAACAACGGAAACAGAAATTAAGTGGATATACAACGACTAATTACAGCACAGTTCCGATGCTGCATGACTTGGTCCAATGCGATTTCAGCCGTTATTTTTATATTTTTACTGGCCACCGGCGGAACCCCTGGCTAGCGCTCACGGAACCTCAACCTTTAGGTTCCGTGAAACCCCGGTTGAACAACACTGCCAAACCAAACTTATATTAAGAAGTATGAGCAAAGTATGGAGGACAACACCGTACGGTAACCACAAATATATTGTATTAAGAATTATGAACTTATGGTATCCACACCAAACTTGTATTAACAAATATGAACAATAAATGGAGATCAACACAGTATGGTATTCCCACCAAGCTAATATTAAGAAGTATGAACAATTTATGGAGATCAAGACAATATGGTTTCCACACCAAATTTAAGTTGTACAAAAGCCTCGTCCTATCAACGCAACTGTGAGACACGGAGTGCTGGCGTATTGCAGAGCGTGATATTGCCAAGCTCTCGTCCTAAAACACTATTGGCATCCAAAGGATACTTCATATCCACTGGTTGAGAAAAATTTTCAACCATAACCTATTTGTGTAATGGCATCAAGTACACATGGCCACTATCAACATGATAAAACGCTCGAGGCAGATCGGGTATCTTCTGAGAAAGGAGGCAAAGCAGTGGTAAGGACAGTATTGCACTGGACACCCGATGGAGGACGGAGGCTTGGGACGCCTAAGACAATATGGCATTGTACGCTTGGGACTGAGATGAAAACCATTCAGCACAGCTGGGGCACACAGGTGAAAATAGCCGGAGAGAGACATAAGTGGAAGGGCTTCTTTGATGCACTACGCGATAATTGGTTTGATAGGTAGTAAATAGTACTACTGACACTTTTAATTATAATTAATGTACTATATCTTTACTGTACCTGTACCGTTTTACCTCCTTCTGCTACTCTTTCAACAAGGTACACACTTAGTACACTCTTCACCCCGATCTCACCTTAAGCTCTGTGCATATTAGTCTGTATCTACACAATTTAACATGCACCCTTTCTTCACTTTACTTGCACTGGTGTGCACTCTGTGTAAAATAACATTACATAGTGTAGTTTGCCTTCAATCTTCACTCCGATTACACCATATCTACTTACAACATAAACATGGAGAGTTCAGCCACTCTACGTACGATCACAACTTGTTTATTTCTCAAAACACCATCAATGGCAGCCTCAGATGTATCTTTAGCGGTGAACATGCCAACGTTAAATCTACGAAAAGACCACAAATCAAACCGTTGAAATCAAATCTGATTATAAACGCATTGCTGAATGATAATTAATACGAACTAACACACGAATCTTTTGTAAAGCAACGACAACAACACTACTACTACTACTACTCATCACCATAACTTTGTTCTTAAAAACTCTAATTGTATAGATGCAAAACGGTTTATAGGTTGGGAATGTTGGAAATGGTAGGATAATACACCTAATGGTAGGATAATACACCTAATGGTAGGATAATACACCTAATGGTAGGATAATACACCTAATATCTTTTTTCAGCCATTACACAGATGGAATGTAATACTTATGTTGAAACAAATAGCTATGTTCTAAAAACTAAGACCTAAATACATATTTACAACAGCCTGGATAAATTCGTTGTTTTATAATTTGGTGGCATAATCATGACAGCGCCTTTACATATTAATTACATATTTATAGATTTGCGCATTCTGACCCCACCCCAATTACACATGTATAATATATGTATCCAGAGAACTAACCTGTCCTTTGGAATTTTGATGATTCATGTTTCGACAACTGTGGGACACACTAGCGTAGTTTTGACGCTATCTTTTCCTGTACACCGTAATTCTTCGGTTAGTGCCTCCATCATTCCATAAACAGCAAATTTGGAAGCTCTGTGATTTGTATATAGACACACGAAAATGAGAGAGAGAGAGAGAGAGAGAGAGAGAGAGAGAGAGAGAGAGAGACCTGATTTATCCCAGGGTCGACTGGGATCTTGGATATTTGTTTATGTATCATATAGTTCTGAGCTGTAACTTTTATTATTGATCGGCTCCAAATATTTAACACAGAACTGGAATTCTGCCAAACGAGTGAATAAATCAGGACTTGGACCAAGCATATGATTCATAAAATTAATTATTCTGAAATTAACTCCGACTCTGATATAAGTAATTACCAATGACAATGAAATAGTAAACAAATGATTCTGAAATCAACACCGACTCCGACATTAGTAATTATTCCGAAATTAAAGTAATAAATACATGATTTTTAAATTAACACGGATGCATCGTCAGTAATTACATGACAATGTCATCAATCATGTTACATGATATTATCGAAAAGCCCGTAAGTAATTACATGTCAGCGTTGTTGTAGAATTTACATATCATCCAAAAGCCCGTAAGTAATTGCATGTCAGCGTCATTGTAGACTTTACATGATATCATCAAGAAATCAACGTTTTTGGCCATGGTCTAATGAAAAAATGGTTTTCTCTCTCTCTCTCTCTCTCTCTCTCTCTCACACACACACACACACACACACACACACACACACACACATGAGTTACCAATAATCAACTAAATAGCAGACTCCGAACCGTCCTGCCATGGACGCCACACAGACAAGATGACCTTTATTTTTAGAAATCATCGACGGAAGAAACTCCGTAATTGTCTGAAATTAAACATACATTTTCTAATTAAAAGATACACCCTCCTCAAGACCCCCCCCCACACACACACACACGTATAAACAACAACGAAAAACGTCTTACAAAATTGATTACTGACGGTTGAATCCATAACATGCCATAAACTGGAGTATGTTATTTCATGACAATAACAGCGAAATTCATTTTCAAGCTACTGTATTTTGATATTTTCTCTCTCATCGTCATACATTGTACACGAGAGACCTTAATATTTATTAGTTAGATATACGGATTGTTATTATAAGAAGAATGCCATCAGATTCATTCGTCAGGTTTACGGATTGTTATTATAAGAAGGGTGACATAATATTCATTCGTCAGGTTTACGGATTGTTATTATAAGAAGGGTGACATAATATTCATTCGTCAGGTTTACGGATTGTTATTATAAGAAGGGTGACATAATATTCAATCGTCAGGTTTACAGATTGTTATTATAAGAAGGGTGACATATTATTCATTCGTCAGGTTACAGATTGTTATTATAAGAAGGGTGACATAATATTCATTCGTCAGGTTTACGGATTGTTATTATAAGAAGGGTGACATAATATTCATTCGTCAGGTTACAGATTGTTATTATAAGAAGAATGACATCAGATTCATTCGTCATGTTTACAGATTGTTATTATAAGAAGGGTGACATAATATTCATTCGTCAGGTTTACGATTTATATTCTTAGAAAGGATGACCTAGATTGTATCCACTAACAACTTCGGGAACGTTGAATTCGCTTACAATAGCAATCCAACTTGATTTTCACGTAGGTTAAATTTTCAAACTATTCATAAGAGAGACTGAGAGAATTAGGTTTGTCAGAGAAAGCGATACCACGATACATACATACATACATACATACATACATACATACTACAGAGAGAGAGAGAGAGAGAGAGAGAGAGAGAGAGAGACACACACACACACACACACACACACACACACACGGATTGAAAATACAGATTATTACACAGAAATGCGCCATGGTGTTGACGTCAATAGTTTTCCGAATGTCCTCGTCATCTATTTTCAGCAGCTCGTCTCCATTTAGAATTCCCGCATTATTAACCAGGATGTCTACATCTCCTACCTCACGTCGCACCTGTCCCGCTAGTCTTTTGATGTCATCCTTCTTGCTGACGTCACATACATATGCGGAGGCGGTGCCTCCAAACTCCCTTGTTTTATTGGCGGCGGCTTCGTTGCTGGGCTAATTTCACGAAATCATATACATGATATCACTTGATTTTAAAAGAAATATCTTACAAACTTTATAGTCTTTTTAGTGATAGACTTTTATTGTCTAAACATGCAATTATTTAACCTATATTGGTTAAATGACACTTTCAGGGTCATATCGGTCCAAATAAATCAAATCCTATCAACTGTAAACCTATTTAAAATGTGTTTTATCCCGTCAAGAGGAAGGGGACAACTGGGGATATAACCCAGGAGATCGGGCCCATAAGAGGACACGTGCCAATTTGTTAATTTTATACAAAATACATTTTTTGTTTGAACAAGGACTAGGAGAGGCCGGTTGTTTTTTTTTATCCTGGGCCTGTGGTGATCGCTCTCTACGGTCCGGGGCCTCGAGTGGCCGAGTGGTCTAAAGCGCTGTCCGTTACGGATCACTACCGTCTCACCTCTGTCTACGTGGGTTCGAGTCTAAGATTCGGCTAATGTAGTTATGTGAGAAAGCTTGCCATTAGCTTCTCGTGGGTCGGTGGTTCTTTCCGGAGTGTTTCCCGGGTTCTTCCTCCACCCATAATACTGGCCGTCATATATAGCCTATCGTGTGCTGAAAAATGGCGTTAAACCCTAACAAACAAACAAAACAAACTCTACGGTCCTGCCCGCACGTTGTTCGACGTAGTCAAGCGAGGTATTGACATAAATAAATAACTCGAAAGAATTACCAACATCTATATTGATAACTATAATAACAACTTCCTCTTACTTTATCCACATTATATCGTTTACATCTTTTCGTTCTTGCTTTTCATGCTCGCACACACACACACGCACACACAGACACACACACACGTAAGTACGCACGCAATCATACAGTTCCAATTATGCTTATTTCGCGTTGTTAAATCCTGTTTGATTATGTATGTTCCTCAGTTAAGAATGTCAATCCTAATACGAAAACGTCTTTCATTCTGGAGAACATTTTCACCGTCAATCACAAGCTACCCTTCACATCGGAATTTATTTTGGGAATGATAATCCGTGTAAACATCCAGATTATATATCTTAATCGTGGCGGCACTTCAAGGTGAGTCTAAAAATAGCGTGCGTTGAGAACCGAAAGCTATTTTTGTATTCTGTTCCTTTAAAGACTTACTAAGAAAGAATAGAAAAACACTTGACACTGGAAAGATTTAGAACAATTACAGGTTCATATACTTGACAAAATATATTATGATGGTTATTTTGGTATTGTTGAAATTTAGTCCAAGTGCGTAATTTTAATACATTGTTTCTCTGCTTTTTAATTTAAATGATGTTTAATGTAGTGGAATAAAATGTATAAATACGCTTTATAAAAAATTGAAATGTACGCCAAGCTGATTTGTCTTTAATAATTTTTTGTCGACTTATATATTAATTGTTGACTTAATCACATACAGTAAGAGAAATTCAGAGAATTGTCGTGGATATAATGCTGAAAATCAGTAACCATCAAATTCAATGTCATAAGCATTAAAGATTAAAGATGTCAGAAAACTGGACAGATATTGAAATTTGAATATTACCATATTGTAACCTAGGCTGTTGACGAATTAGACTAAAATGATAAAGAAAAAGAGAAGAAAAGTGTTTAGATTCATTATATCATTTATCCTCTTTTCTGTTGTAGCCTAAACTATCATTTGAATGCCGGCTACTCGAGATGAATGGATAATTATCGTACTTAGAAACAGCATAGGAATTCGAAGGAAGAAATATCAGATAGTGTGTTGAGATTGTTCATTTAGAACCAGGGTGACTGGGGAAGTGTTAAAAATTCTTGATATGTGTTGTGTTGTAAATTTGGCATCCATAGTCGAGTTTAGATCTAATTAAGGCCCTATATAGAGTCACTATTGTTTCTTGGTTAGCACCCCACTGGGTTCCTTTGAGGCTTTTAAGTAAGTTTAAGTCAAGATTGCACCTTTAAACTAGGTCATCAATATGAGATACCCACGTTAGGTGTTCATCGTAGTACATACCCAAAAATTTGGCTATTTTAACGAATTTAATTTGTTAATTTTGAATTTGGAGGTTGGGGTATAATATGTTTTTTCTATAAGGTGAGAACAGTACAGCTACCGTTTTTTGGTGCGACAGTTTAAATCCCCATTTGTCAGCCCATTTACCAATGCTGTTTAGACTTGTTTTCATTACAGCCATATGAGTGTGGTTGGAGGGGTTTCCTGCTCTCCATAGTCCACTATCATCTGCAAATTGTGATAATCCTATCGAGGGTGAGGCGAGATTAGAGTCAAGATCATTAATCATGAGGTTGAAGAGGGTGGGGCTGAGGACACTGCCTTGGGGAGTCCCATTTTCAAGGGAGTGTTCTTCAGAATAAGTAGCCCCAGCCCTAGTTATAATTTTGCGGTCTGTTAAAAAGTTTTGTATAAAATTAAATATGCGACCAGTAATGCCATAATGATTTAATTTGGCTATTAATCCTTTGGTCCACACCAGATCAAACGCTTTTTCAAGATCTAGAAAAACCGCAATTAAGTTTCTATTAGTCCTCTGTTTATTATTAAATGCTAATTTAATAGCGGACTCCAATTTAATTAATTGATCCGTAGTAGATCTTTTATTTCTAAAACCACATTGGTTTGGAGATATCAAGTTATTGCTCTCGAGGTGGTGTTTGAGTCTGTTATTGATAATTGTTTGCATGATTTTGCAGATATTGTTGGTAAGTGAAATTGGTCTATATGAGTTAATGTTATTCCTATCTTTGTTAGGTTTAAAAATGGGGATAACTATCGCTGTTTTCCATTTTTTGGGTAGCTTCCCTGTTTGCCAAATTATGTTTAGCATGTTTATTATTATCATAACCATATTGCTAGGTAGGTTTTTATATATGATGTAACCTATTTGATCTTCCCCAGGTGAAGTTTCATGTTTGGATTTGAGCGCTTCGGACCATTCATATATGGTAATATCTTTGTTGAGTGATTTATTTATGGGTCCCTGGTCTTGAAATAGATGGCAGAATTTAATTTCAGTTTTAGTTTTAAAAAGACTAAAATCCATCACAGCAACATGAAACATGTTATGGTATTAAACTAAGTTAAAAAAGAGTGAAACCAATAAATTTAGTAAATTTTAACAAATTCAAATGTTAAATGTAAAAGAAGCTAAGTGCATTTTTTGAAATAAATCCCATATAAATCCTAAAAGTTCTATCACAAATTAAAACACATTTAATAATATGAATTCCAGTGGTTTTCCTAATGATTTACAAACTTGAATGTGCTGATGTACCATTAGTCTAGGATTAGTGTAACATTCTGATTTAATCCCAAAATACCTCTAGATGAATTCACAATAATCCCCCAAATCAGTTATTTAGTCCGAAAGGAAAGTATTAGTGGGCAGATTGTATGATTTAAATAAATAAAGAAATTGTCTCTCATAAAAAGTGAACTTAAATAAAAGACTGATTCAACTTCAGAGGTTATATTTGGAAAAATAATTTCAATGTAAACCACCTTAATATGGAAATCTGACACAATAAGAGGAACGGTCCAATATTTTTCTCCAGAACATTTTTACTTGAAAATAAGATCAGATGTTTCTCTTAAGTTTTAGTAAAGACAATGACAAATGTAAGACAGACCAGGACATCTTGAGAGAAGAAACTAATGTCCAGAACCCATACCCAAGTAAATCTGTTTATCTACAAGTACTACTTATCTTAAAATATAATCTCCAAATAATAAGGGGATATGTTGCTTACATCATGACTCTTAAATCTATAATGATGGAAAAAATATCCAATACACAATAAAAATTAAATATACATAACAAATTCAAAAGAAATTTTTCTTTCATTTTCAAAACGTGCAGTTAAAATTTACTTCTATATGCATCCACGCACGTTTCTAACCATGATATAGAAAAGACGGAAGACTTTCCGAATGTACTTGAAAAGTCTAGTCAATTAGGTTTCTTGTTCTTTAAAAAGCAACACCAAATATGCGTCTTTGATAAAACAGTTTAGATTGATGTTAAGAAGATGCTAGAATTTATTCACTAAATTGTATAAAGTTTTCTCGAGACCGATTGACAATGTAATAAGCTATGAAACAACTTTATGCGCATTGTACTTTGTTCAAAGTTTGATACAAAGTTGATTTTGGAGGCAACTTTCATATGATTCGTGTGCAAAGCCTGGCAATGAGTTGTTACTCTGTAGTTAGGAAAAAGGTAAAGTGCTGACTTTGTAAAATTTATGGATGATATTAGGCGCTAAGACGCATATATATATATATATATATATATATATATATATATATATATAGGAAGCCGTGTTTAATTTAACACAACAAATTTTAAATAAAACTAGGCTTAATTGATTTTGTTAGTGTTATAGAAGACGAACAGAAAATGTAAATTTTTTTTCTAATTACAGAGTTGTACTTTTGTATGACCCCTTCATAGTGCTGCATTAAAACGTCCACCACTAAAAGCAAGTCTAGATCTCTGAGACACTTAATATCTAAGTCATCCATGTTATTACAGCCATTATAATGTAAGTTAGTATTGAAAACAATTATTGCAATTATCAATACTGCGTAATATACAGTGACAAGCTTGGCCAGAAAACTGTAGTAACGTGTATTTCCCACTTGAAAAGATTTATTGATCAAACTGCCTACATAAGAACCATACATTTTAATTCGATACTAAAGTTATACATTTAAACTCCTAAGATGATATACGTGATCTAGAAATGAAGAATTGTTATTCGTCTCATACCGACCTGCACGAATCGGACCCCGCAAAATGATAGTGAATACAATTTTCAAGACCAATTCTATGAACATCCAGTGCCTTGTTCTGAAGAATGGGGGATCAACCTTAAGCAGTGGTGGGACAGTAATATGGGATTGCATGTACAAAACGCAGGAACAGAAAATTGAATTGTCAAGTTTAAAAATATCTTTTCAATATATAGCTAGATGCTATAAATCAGTGATCGGTTTCTCTGCGTATGATCGTGACATTTGTGAGAAAGAAAACTGACAAATATTTCTCGCAATGGGCCAGTAAATGACACATTGCTTGGTTAATGTGTCAGTAAATTCGCCTTCACCGCCACTCGTGAGTTTAAAACGGATTTAAAAACTATCATGTAAAGTCTTTTTTTCCTAGCAGGTAAGACATTGTGGTACCAACACTTTAATGATGATGAGACTATAATTAATGTAATCAAATCAGATTTGTCGCCTAAGTAATATGAAGTAGCAATTCGACGGCCAATATTGACAGACATAACCTAGCATACGTCCATACCTGTAATGAATTCATTTAGACATATACAACACGAGAGAGAGAGAGAGAGAGAGAGAGAGAGAGAGAGAGAGAGAGAGAGAGAGAGCCTGATTTATATCCCATAATATAAGGTTCCCTCGAAGACGAGCTAATTCAATTGCAATCTCTCTCCCAATTCCGTGTCCGGCTCCAGTGACCAAAACATTTTGTCCAACAATGGTTTTTCTTTGGGGAGGGAAACATATACGAAAAACACTTTCCAAGCAGCAATACAAGAAATACAATCCTAAATACACGACCTCTGTAACTACCGTCATTGTTGATCAATGGTTACACTATCTCTCCTTTACTGACTTGTTTCTTGAGATACATTTGGTGGCAATAATGAATGACACGTCAATGTTTGCTCCCAAAAGTGGACACCATCGTTATACAGTACAATAAATCTTGATACGAGGGACGACTCACTCTTCTCAACCTCTTGTATGATAACATCTCCAACATCGTCGATATACATTTGCTGGTGATAATAATATTCCACCCTTATTTGCCTATCCCTATCTGTATGGAGGACAGTTGTGTGTGATAAACTCCCTATTATCAATGTAAATCAGGTATAACCTACATGAAACGTCAGTGCAGTGCCCAGTTCTTTTTCATAGGGATGCCTCAACACGAGGCAGCAATTTATAACAAAAATGAATAAAAAGCGACCAAGAAAATTTAACATAGTCAAACGAGAGTGAAAAACTCGTCGAAAATACATTAGATTGCAGTGAAAGAGAGATGATTATGCAACAAAGCTCATCAACAAGAATATTTTATGTGATGATGATGATGATGATGATGATGATGATGATGATAACGATTTTATTGCAATGATAAATATTTCTTTTTTAAAAACGGTTGCAAAAGGGTTTTATGACCTCGCTGCATATGATTATCATGTACTCTTGATGCCAAGCAATACGAATATAAGAGATAACATATATCTAAATCATGATGGCGTTAAATGTTGGAGAAGGATAAAACTACTGTTATTGCGTAAAGTGTGTGTGTGTGTGTGTGTGTGTGTGTGTGTGTGTGTGTGTGTGTTGGTGTGTGATTTTGATTTGTAACGTAGCTTAACACATTTTCAGTCATATCGCTAAGAAGTCTGCAGTGTGGCAGTTTATAGTGATGTATAGCACTGGGGCATCACACCTCAGATACGTAGCATGATGTCCCACCGATTCACCCGTATCAATATTAATCTGTTAATGCTGAACGCTTAGTTAGTACCATTTGTTTATAAGTCTTTGGTATGACTCGGCTGGGATTTGACCCCACGATCTCCCGCATCTGAGGCGGACGTCCTATACCTAATGTAAAATGATTGCTCTCTAAGGGTACACTCTGACCTATATCAGATCCGACACATGTATAGTTTTCTGATGTAAAGTGATTTTCTACAAGTGTGAGGTAATCTAATTGTTTTAAATATGGTTGATAACACATGGAAGATTATTCCAGAGGCAGGAAGAACGTTATTTTCCAATGGAGAGCGGTCACGTGGCTGCTGTAAATAAGGCCATTGATGAAGAGGGAAGTTGTTTTAAAATTATCTTTGGGATCAATTCGCCAGCTGTGTTCAATATTCTGAACAATCATATGTCCCACACTTCTTGACGGCTGAGATTTGGGTTGGAATCACCCATACATCTACCTGCCAGACATGACAAAGGTATCCAGAAGCGAGTATGACTACCAGTGACTCCACTGCAGTATCCCATATTGATTTTTTTCTTAGGGAAGATTTAAAGGAGTTTAATGATTCACCACGAGACAGCAATTTATTATCGACATAAAAATATATTAAAATAAACAAACATGGCTAAAGAAATTGAGAACATAGTCATAAAAGAATGAAAATCTTTACGAAATAACATTAAATTGCATTTCAAGAGACCCGAATATATAATATAGCTTATCAACAAGATGCTTTAAAGTAGTGATGATGATGATGGTAGATGATGATGGTGGTGGATGGTGGTTATGTTGATAGTGGATGGTGATGATAATGATGGTGGTGGTGGCGGTAGTGATAAGGATGATAGTGTGTAGTGATGATGAGGAGGATGGTGGGTGATGATAACGGTGAGTGAAGATGACGGTGGATGATGATGATGATGATGATGATGATGATTATGTTTGTGATGGTGGTGATGGCGAATATGATGATGATGATGATGGTTATGAAAATATGTTGATGGAGTGTGATGATGGTGATGATGATGGTGGTGCTGGTGGGTGATAATAACGGTGAGTGACGATGACGGTGGGTGATGATGATGACGATGGTGGCGGCAATAATGATGACGACGATGACGACTGTGATGATGATAATAGTTATACAGATGTTGGTGGTGGTGATGGTTGTGGTACTGGTAGGTGATGATGAAGGTGAATGGCTCTTTTAGGGATAAGGGTAGATATTGCCATTGAGTGGGTGTGTTGCTGATGCTAATGATAGCTATTGGCATTGTATGGGTGTATTGGTGATGTTAATGCTAACTGCCAATCACGAAAAGGATACCCAGAAACGTTTGAATGACATGGCAAAGAAACAAGGTTTTATATCTGAATACGAATCAAAAGAAATTAATAAATTTTGGATCCACGGAAATGAGTAGAGATCACAACTCGCATGATGTTGTCACGAGCGTTTCTTACCATTCATTTTTAATACAGCAAGGTCCGATCGTTCCGGCACCTATACCCAAAGCTGCTAGTGTCACTGGACATCTAGGTACCTGTGTCTGAAACTGCTATTGGCACGGGACATGTGTATGCTTCCAAAGTATTGACAGACGTTGACCAACAGTACCGAATCACACCTATCCACGCACCAGTACGCAGCATGCACCGGTAGCTAGCATGCATATACCAGTACGCAGCATTCACCGGCACCCAACGTATCCATCTACTCCAAGATCACTCGCCACTGAATAAATTAGCAAACGTGATAGATTCTGAAAAAATATAGCATCAACACTTTGCAACATCCTCCATTACTAACCTTTTGTTTAGCTCCCAAGTGAGTTGTGGATGTCACACATTCTTACAGATTTGCTCAGCAGCAAACGATTTTGATAGCCACGCAGTCGGAAGTGTAGTTACCTAGTTCTGCAACAAAATGCCAAGAAGTGAATACAAAACTGCATTTAATAATTGGATATACATGTCGAGAACACGTAGATGTGGAAGAAAAGTACTTGAAAGGGATGAAATGAAATAATGTTCACTAATGAAGAAAATATATTGTACATTGCAATAATATCTGGAACTGTATAAATCCTCCGTCATATAATATTTTGACTAATGTTATTCTTACATTTTCAGTTCATCAAATTTTATTTTAAAAATTCCATTTATATCATTTTCAGTTGTCTTTACTTAAAATTCAAAATAGAAAGTAAACAATATGCAAGTAACATCTAACTTGACATTACACACTTTGGTGAAAGAACAAGCTATTGATTCATAAATCAATTTAGACAAACCATAACTTAGAATTGAACAACTGCATTCCATGGTAGGATCATATCACGTGATATCTTGGAGATTCTTGAAACAATCATAAAAAGTGAAAAGCATGGATATTTGTGAAATGTAAGCAATAGTTATTTTTCAATGTTTTATAGAAAATCGCCTGCGAGTGAGAAAACAAGTCTCCCTGCAAGCTGTTCGTACTTAAAATATATTAAAAATGACATTATTCACTAAATACTGTGTTTTTAATAGTTAAACTCTAACACACACATTTCACTATAGACCTCGTGTACTTTTATTTCAAACATTTTATCCAAAATTGTGACATCATCTTCTAACTCTAATACCGTAGATACCGTACAATACTATAAACGTGTGTTATAAACATAATCACTGTGTACCGTATATACCGTAAAATGCAATAAACTTGTGTTCTACACATAAACACTGTGTACCGTTTATACCGTAAATACCATAAACTTGTGTTATGCACATAAACACCGTGTACCGTAGATACCGTAAAATTCCATAAACGTGTGTTATAAATATACAAACACAGTGTACCGTAGATACTGTAAAATTCCATAAACTTGTGTTCAACACATAAACACCGTGTACCGTAGATACCTTAAAATACAATAAACTTGTGTCATAAATATATAAACACCATGTAAATAGATACCGTTAAACACCATAAACTTGTGTTATAAATATAAACACCGTGCACCAAAAGTCAGAATTAGATTAGGCATTTTTGGAGTTCAATTGTTTATTCTCCAGAGTTTTGAGCATTTTACTGTATTTGCATCTAGGATGGTTCACAGTGAGTAATGACGGAGTAATGATCCGGTAGTAAAATCGGACCCTATATACCGCAGGGGAAAACCCCATCGGACAAACTTTGACAATAACTTTGCAAAGGAGATTATATTTATTGCAGATTTCGTTACTACAGGTATATTTATCAGCATGAAATATATGCATGAAAGTTGGCTTGATATACATTAAAACAATAATTCAGATGAGAACTATAAAATGGGTACGTTATCTATACGTCTTCCTATCGCATGGAAATAAAAAAGAGACTTCTCTAACGAAGTTCGTAAAATAGAAAGAAGTCTTTTGAACACGATATTTAGGCAAAGTATTTCTATATAGTTACCTTTCTTTCTTTATTATACAGATTAGTGACACCTCAAGTTATATATAAACTAGGAAATGGCTTTGAAAATGATATATTTATTAGTACGTGATAAAGAAATTAGTATCTATGGAAATTATATATAGATGCCTCCATTTGATATAATATACGTCTTTGTTTTTGTTTTTTTAAATTTAGTGCACATTTCATCATTTCAAACCATTCGGATCCAAGTTTTCTAAATGATTTATTGACTACGTAAAACTGACACTGAAATCAGATGCATCCCTAAATATGGAAGACAAGTCCCCACAAAGTTGAACCGTGTACAATTTTATTTTCAATATTGAATTCCGTACTCTTAAGCCATGTACATTTGCATCGTCGTGTTGATGATGATGATGCTAATGATAGCTATTGCCGTTGTTTGGGTGTACTGGTGATGCTAATGATATATATTGCCGTTTTTGGGGTGTGTTGGTGATGATAATGGTAGATATTGCCATTGTGTCAGTGTTTTGGTGATGCTAATGGTAGCTATTGTCGTTGTGTGGGTGTAATGGTTATGCTAATAGTAGCTATTGCTATTGTGTGGGTGTGTTGGTGATGCTAATGGTATCTATTGTCGTTGTGTGAGTGTGTTGGAGATGCTAACGGTAGCTATTATAGTTGTGTGGGTGTGTTGGTGATGCTAATGGTAGCTATTGCCGTTGTGTGGGTGTGTTGGTGATGCTAATGGTAGCTATTGTCGTCGTGTGGGTGTGTTGGAGATGCTAACGGTAGCTATTATAGTTGTGTGGGTGTGTTGGTGATGCTAATGATAGATATTGCCATTGTGTGGGTGCGTTTCTAATGCTAACGATAGTTATTGTGGTCGTGTGGGTGTGTTGGTGATGCTAATGGTAGATATTGTCGTTGTGTGTGTGTATTGGTTATGCTAATAGTAGCTATTGTCGTTGTGTGTAGAGGTCTATCAGTCTACGTATATTGTCATATATAGATAGATTTATCCCCCAAGAAAGTGAATCTAGCTGAATTGAAACACCACAACGTAGATTAATGTATTTCGATTGAAATATCTCGATGTATTCTTGTAAATATGGATAGTTATAGCTATGTGCAGATTGATATATGTTGAGATAAGCATCTTAATGAGGTTGGAGACATCTGTATTCAACCACCTCAACATTGATATATGTATCTCGATTGATATAGCACGATGTAAGTTTGTTTCGGTCTACAGATATATCTCCAGACATAAGGTTACATGTTGTCAGATTTATCTTCATGTAGTTTGTTACATGTATATAGAGACTTGTACACGTAGATGGAAATACGTAGATACATATCAGTCTACGTAGATTGTCATTTGTAGATATATTAATCAGGTAAAGAGTGAATCTAGCTGAATTGAAAAACATCGACAAGATAGTTGTATTTGGATTGAAATATCTCGATGTATTTTGGTTAATGTCGATAGTTATGTGTTGGTGATGCTAATTGTTGCTATTGCCGTTGTGTGGGTGTGTCGGTGATGCTAATGGTAGCTATTGTCGTTGTGTGGGTGTGTTGGTGATGCTAATAGTAGCTGTTGTCGTTGTGTGGGTGTCTTGGTGATGCTAATGGTATCTATTGTCGTTGTGTGGATGCATTGGTGATGCTAATGGTAGCCTTTGTGTGGGTGTGTTGGTGATGCTAATGGTAGCTATTGTCGTTGTGTGGGTGTGTTGGTGATGCTAGTAGTAGATATTGCCACTGTGTGGATCTATTTGTGAAACTAATGGTTGCCGTTTTGTGGGTGTGTTGTTGATGCTAGCGGTAGTCCTTGCCGTTTTGTGGGTGTGTTGGTGATGCTCATGGTAGCTATTTCCGTTGTGTGTGTGTATTGGTGATGCTAATGGTAGATATTGTCATTGTAAGGGTATATTGGGGATGATAATGGTAGCTTTTGCCGTTGTGTGGGTGTATTGGTGATGCTAATGGTAGATTTTGCCGTTGTGTGGGTGTGTTGGTGATGCTAATGGTAGATATTGCAGGTTTTTTTTTGGGGGGGGGGGTGTTGGTGATGCTAATGGTAGATATTGCTAGTGTGTGGGTGAGTTGGAGATGCTAATGGTAGATATTGTCATTGTATGGGTGTATTGGTGATGCTAATTGTAGCTATTGTCTTTGTATGGGTGTGTTGGTGATGCTAATGGTAGCTATTGTTGTGTGGATATGTTGGTGATGCTAATGGTATATATTGTCATTGTGTGGATGTGTTGGTGATGCTAATGGTAGATATTGCCGTTTTTGGGGTGCGTTGGTGATGCTAATTGTAGATATTGCCATTGTGTGGGTGTGTTGGAGATGCTAATGGTAGATAGTGTCGTTTTTGGGGAGTGCTGGTGATAATAATTGTGGATATTGCCATTTTGTGGGTGTGTTGTTGAAGCTAATTGTAGCTATTGCCGTTGTGTGGGTGTATTGTTGATGCTAATGGTAGCTATTTCCCTAATTGGAATACTTTTTATGTTACTTTTATTTGACATTTGTGTTTTCGAATATTAATTGTTTGTACCATCTTACCCTATCAAATCATGAAATGTAGACTAACATCAGTAAACACTCAATTATGTTATAATATATTTTACATTATGTTTTTATTGCCTTCACCTTGTCAAGAATTGTTATAAGTAACGTTTGTATAATGCAATAATTGTTGTTATTATTTGTCCATGTTCTTAACGATTTTAAGATCTTATCTACAAATTTATTGACCAAATTGCATACCTTAAATCAAGACGTTGTCCTGTTTGGTCATTAGGTTCCAAACGTATTCTTGATAATAACGTATTTTGACATCGAATATAAATCGAATCCTTGCTAGGCATGAAATGATTTTTCAGTATCAGTTTGATAGCTGATATTAATTATATAACATACAAAATTACTGTAATAGCTGATGTGATATTTACAATTGCTGGTGAACTATGTCGGTCTCCACAGTCATTGTTATGTCAAAGAATATTTGCTAATTTGTATAAAATTATACAAATGTCTTCAATGACTTTAATATTTCTCCATGACTCGACAACTTGATTACAATATTCATCGATGACGTAATTGAGTCATATTTTAAATAAAATTAGTCTGTATTAAAACCTGGTACAATACAATTTGGTAATTGTTGTTCTGTGATCTCTGAAGAAACTACTAGTATTTGAATGTGTTTACGTTGGGGTATGGAGTAATCACATATGTTACAGGATACACTTAAGGTCTGATACAACCTGGTTTAGATGTTATATTGACTCAATGATTTGTTCCTTTATATCATCGTTGTAATTCTTGTTGACAATGGAAAATAAATTTCGTAGTTTATTATTTACTTGTTCATGTTCAGATTTAATGATGTCGGAGAAGAACGTTGTTGTCGAACTGTTATTCCTCTCGTCTAATTCCGTTATTATATTTCTAAATTTGATGCCTCAATACCTCCTAAGATATATGTTATGTTACATGGACGAGCTTTTCTATATTCTGGAATCTATTTTTATTTTTGTTCTGCTAATGGAGAAATCAGCTTGTTTTGGTTCTAGCGGTTCTGGATATTCTTGTGGAGCATCAGGCCATCCTAGAACCGATATGATCCAGGACTGACATACATCATAATCTAGTGAGTTTATTTCTACAGCAGCTGATATTGGTTCGTGAACAGTAATATCTATTTTATAGTCTTTTCATGTGATAGATTTAATTTAATTTTGATCTGATAATGTTATGTTGGCATGCCAGCAATCTGGCAATCAGGGGTCCAACCTTGATATACTCGTATATTGTGTTAGCGCTATTTCTTTCGCTGGAATCGCAGTTAGAAAGTTAACGGAAAACTTTAATCCAAATGTATTAACGACGATCTATTGTAGTAATTCTTGTCATGACGACATTATTACTATTATTATTATTATTATTATTATTATTATTATTATTATTATTATTTGTTTCTAAATCAGACGTAGATTCTCATTGCTTCGTTGTCTCGTTCAGCTTAATCTGTCATTCACGTACTTGAATATATCTATACTGCACTTTCATTACACAAAGTAGGCGGACGTTTAGCGATTATTTCAAGACACCAATGATAAATTAAGTTCCAATGCAAATGTTTTAGTTCGTTTCATCCAACATTGCTAATATAGATCCAGAAGATGCAGTTAGTGGATAATGTCAAGGAATTGTAAATAGATTTCGTAAATGTACTAGTACGGAGAACATGTATATACTACACGATCGATACTTTTTTGTCAAGAGTTTAATATCGAAAACCGCTGGACATCCAATTCTTAAATATATAGTCTTGACTGCAAACAAATAAGCAACAGTCAGGAAATTAAATGGCTATGTAAGTAGGTCTCCCATCTTCGATGAAAAGATATCTGAACAGTTTAACCATTTCGCAACGAAAATGTTCCACAGTTGCTTCAGAAGATGACTGATGCATTTGGAATATGTTTTACAGTATGCAATTTATTAACACAGATTGTACCATCACACAAGGGGGCGCCGAGTGGTCTAAAGCGAGTGGGCTTGTCACCGTTACCGATCACTTCCATCTCAATCTTTCTGCGTGGGTTCGAGTGTCAGATTCGGAAAATATGGGTATGTGAGAAAGCTAGCCAGAATTCTTGTGGGTCGGTGGTTCTTTCATGGTTTTTTCCCAGGTTCTTCCCCAACCATTAATACTGGCCGCCATGTATAGCCTATTGCATGCTGCCAAAATTGCGTTAAACACTACAATAACAAAAACTCTCAGACAAGCTTTTAAGCTTTGAAGAACAGAAGTCATCAGAGGTGAAGTTAGCATTCTTCCGGCTCTGTTACTTATGAAGCAAATAGTATTAAGATCAAGAATACATGAAACATGTATAATATTGTTACGAGTTTACGTTAGGTAACGGCAGCAATGAAAGAGTGAAAACAACAAGATTTGAAAATTTACCAAATCCAAACTTAACGCACTAAATACATTACAAATGTCCTAGTAATTTAGTGTCATAATATACTCATGCTCGAGTCATGTTGGGATACTAAGATGAAAGGTGATGACGTATGCTGGAGTCTCTTGTGTTTATCTTTAGTTCCTTGTAGAATCACGAGATTTAACACTTTGGGATTGGAAATCCGACTACTATTTTGATAAACTGACTTTGTTTAAGAAATATGCATGAGCACGTCTAATATTTCAAGAGATCCGACTTAATCCTTTAAAATCCAAATCAACTTAAGAATTCTTAACATGGATTTAAATGTTTTTCGCTACAACAAAATAAAAGACTGAACTTCACTTGTAAAGGTCCAACAACTGAGAATATATGTCTTAAAACCGTATTCTTATACGCAGTTACGACAAAATGCCCAAATTGCGAAATCACGAAAGGGGAAGGAGTCACGTTATCGATTTATATCATGTACTACTAACATGACTCTTACAACAACCAATCGTTTTATTTAAAGAATAAAATGTCAACTCCATCACTATTCCTTGCTTGAATTTGACAACAACCGATCGTATTCACAAAATTAATAAAAACTGTTTACATGGTTCTCACCGTCCTCGAATCAAGGTAAGCAATACATGTTTACAAAAGAAAATTCGTTCAACCGATTTTCTTAAACCCTATCTTTAGTTAATAAATTTACATTACAATATCAAAACTGACAAACAATATTAAATTAAAGCAATTATTTATAAAATCGATATACATAATACTTCCCCCATACAGTTGAAAGATATATATGATAAATCTATCTTTTTACCATATATTAACTATACACGAGTTTAATAAAAAAAAACAGAAGTACTCTTATTAATTAAAAACAGTGTACAGAAATAATAGATTTATACACACGGGAAAGTGCATCTGCTATTAAATTATATTTTTCCTTGATGTGCCCGATGTTCCTTTAGCAATAAACTCCGCCTCCGTAGTCTTTGAACTTTTTTAACAGGCACAAGGCTTAATTGCAAATTACTTCAGCTTCTCCGGGCCCTGCATACATCATTAACACTTATATTCTGTTTGGGAGCAGATTAGGGTCTTAAGAGTTTTCCTCGTGGACTTATGGAATCAAGTGCATATGATGCAGCTGTCACAAATAAGTAATCGAACATTTTGTCGGATTATGAAGGAATACAAACATATACGGCCACTATTTCACTTATTTCTTCCTTTGTGATCACTATTCTTTAACTTGTCGTCCTAAATGTTACCATAATGTAGCCTGTTGTTTAATAGTGCGACGGCAGTAACATATATTGAAAGTGCTTATATTCCTACATTCGCACATTTGCGGAGCCCGCCTTAAAAAAAAATCGCTATTTATAAGCTCCCCATTTCATTTCCATAAACAAACTGTTGACTATAATTAAAATTAGCTCCGTTTAATGTAAAGAAAGAGAATAGTAAACGGGTTTCACTTTTATTTTTCACAGGTATGAAAATAATATAGAAATGAATGTAAAACAACGACAGTATGTATAAGATTGTCTTTGGACAATTTACTTGTCACTCATATTGCGGATATCATGAAAATTAATATTTATTAATATAAATTTGAGTTGTAGTTGTTTTAATATTTACTTTGTGTACTACTCGTTTCCAATTTGTAGCACTTAGTGGCTCTTAATTTCATACCGTAATTGGTTATTAGCAGTATGTATAAAGGAAAAGTAGGATTTCTTCTGTCTCAATGCGAGTCGCGGACACAAAATGTCAAAAGATTAGTGTTTTACATACATGTACGGAAGTTATACCTTTTGTATTCATCGTACAATGTTGCAATTGAATGTTTTAATCATTATCATCGCACTTCTTGGCTACACATTTCAATTAGTAAGGGAGATAACTACCAAAGCATAGCAAAACCGTTACACTGAAAAGGGAGAAAACTTAAATTAGATTATGCCATGGTATATCATTAATTATTAAGATGGATTTTAAAAAAGTAAAAGATTAGCAAATACAGGATAGTATGCATATTTTATTTTACAATACTTTTAGGTATAGTACATTTAATTAATTCATTCCTAAACAAATTTCGTATGTTTCAAATAATTAATTAATTCAATAATAATAAATTAATACATTATTGATTATTGAATAAATAAATGAATTAATAATAATAATAATAATCAATCGAATAATAATAATAAAAATGATAGTATAATAATAATAAGGTAATTTCGTTATAAAATACATAGTTTACGTTACAATATATTAAAGATACTTAATTATAAAACTTAAGTTCAATTATTTCATTCCTAATTGATCATACTTGTCCTAACATTAAAATAAACACAATATATTAAAGATACTTAATTATAAAACTTAAGTTCAATTATTTCATTCCTAATTGATCATACTTGTCCTAACATTAAAATAAACACAATAAATTAAAGTGGATTAAGAAGAGGAATTATTCATTCATGTTTAAAAAAGGAAAATAGTTTTGCTTTGATTTATAACATCAAGGAGAAAGTGACAATACAATTATACACCTGTCTTCAATGACGTTAATTATCACTTTAATTAGGAACATTAAACGTTGCACCATGTAAAAAATAATAAATATTACGTAATGAGTTATTAATGAGTAATAGTGTTAAAACGTACCATATTGTTATCATTTAATGTTATTGCGTGAAATAAAATTCGAAATAAGTAAACTTGTGCAAGTTTAAATGAAGGTAAATATTTAACTTTAAGTTCATGGTAAATACATTTTAAACTGAGTTTATGTTATTTAAAGTCAGCATTCTAGATATGTTATCATTTAAAGTACATGTCATTTAATTTTAAATTTCTATAATTCAATTCAATTCAACTGCATTTAACATGCACCCCATAAATGAATCAAACGATGACAAGTCAATATTCAGATTTGACTGAAAACTGGAAACATTTTGTATTTGTAGTGTCATTTTCGTAAGACTTGTGGTGAAATTATACGGTCTTTCAGGTCTGCCTCATACATGCATAAGTTTCCCATTAATCATTTTTTTAAAGTTATTATCCACCTAGGAAATGTACGTTTTTAACTTTACATAATATTCAAACATCATGGTAACTATTGCAGAGGGAACATTAGTAGTATCATTAACAAAACATGTTTTCATCACGTGTACTATGAAGTGTCTTAATAGATTAATGCATCGTCCTCTCTTGACGAAGGGAATGATTGTCGGACATCTATGACATCAAGTACCTCCTTCCTTGAAAGTTGCAGAAGATCCTGACCGAATACGCAATCTGAAAATATACAGCAAAAATCCGTTGCAATGCAGCGTAGACATTTGTCATAGAAACCAAAATATTTTACATTGTATAAGTAATGAGAGTCCATGTATACTGTGAGAAATGGTTCATCCAATCGGATGAGCCATCATATCATTCAATGTGCTCTGAAAAAAATTAGACAAATAATAATGTGCAGATTTGTCCTAGAAATACAGCAATTGAATGCAAATTCCTCTCCCATGAACTTGAAAAGCAATCATATCAACATTTGCCATTAATGAAGGATGCAATTTGTTTGTGTCTCTGAATATATGTTATATTCAGTCGTGAACAGACAGCCAACCATAAATCTAGTTTTGAAAACTAATCAAAGATACGATTAATGATTGTCATGAAACTATGTCCCATGCAATATAGTGTACACATTTGTACTAGAAATCCATACTTAAAACGTCTCCTCTCTGAGAAAATTAATATCAAAGTATTGATGTCACGCGAATCCTTCTTTAAAACGCGTGTTTTCCTAACTTTTAAGAAATGTTCGATTCCAAATCTGAAGCTCTTGCATAATATCCATGCAGTTATGAAACTAATTCAAGGTCAATATAAGAATGCATTTGACAAAACTATAAAACGCATGTAAATGTTAACACGATTACGTAGAAGATTGGCATCATAAGGAAATAAGAGGCTATGCAAGGCAAGGTAAAAGAAAATTGCATGTTTAGATTAAATACGGATATGTAAGTCGAAATGAAACTCAAGGACGCAACGCGAGGAATCATGGGTAGGGTATGCATAGCTAGGCAAAACAAGACAAGGCAATGTGCAAGGGCGAGGTAAACTGACAATACGAATAAAGATATTTGTTTCAAGACGCAACATAAGGCTATGCAATGAGAGGCTAAACAATATATGCCAATTTAGTCAGGATGTAAATGTTATAGGGCTATGTAAGTCGCAATAATCTAAAATAGACACGATGATGTCAACGACGCAACGCGAGGATTCAGGGGTACGATATGCATAGCTAGGCAAAAACAAGACAAGGCAAGGGCTATGCAAGGATAGGCAGGGTAAAATGACAATACCAATGAAGATACTAGTTTCACAACGCAATGCGAGGCTATGCAGAGCTCGGATAAACAATATTTGGATGAAAAGACAAAATTCAAAAATACAAAAGTAGACACGATAATGACGCAAGACAAAGTCTCACAGTACGATAATGTGAGAGGAGGCAAGTTTAGATTACAATGCAAGGGTCCTAATGTAACAATTGTCCATAGCTAAAATCAACCTGTTTGTCCTTTATCAAATGTTCTGTTTGATATACATGAAGTTATGAAAACGAGACAATCCTATGATGAATGATTTTATGTTTATCTTTGAAAATAAAGTGTGCTCACTTGTTCCAGATATCCAAAAAGGTGATCAATCGTCCAGTCTTGTAGAAGGGTGTCACTATACGGATATTAAGTACTTTCCTCGTTGAATGAAGAGTGTTTCAATGTTCAAGAAGGAACGTGTTAGCAGATCCTGACCAAATAGCGAAAATTGCGGTCTGAAAATATTCCATCCAGAGAATTATGATTAACGCATTTAACAAACCTTGAACAGTTGCATTGAGGTGTCCACATTTGTCTGATAAACCCTAAACGTTCAAATGTCTTCTTCGCTTAGAAAGGGAAAGAAAGAGATAATCTTGACGTCAAGAGTGTCCATTGTTGGAAGTAATGAGAATGCAAGTGTAACGTATTTAATGTTTCACCCAATCGTTATGAGCCTGCATATTATACGAAGTGCTCTGAAAGAAATAAAATATCAACACAAATCTACATGGCAATTAAGTGCACAATGACAATATGAATAACAATGGTAGTTTCACGACGCAACGCGAATGTACGCAAAGATAGGCCAAACAATATATGACGATGTAATGACCAATGACTATACAAGAATGTGATGGAAGGCGAAAATTGAATGCAATACATTGGGCATGATGTAACAAATGTCTGTTGATTGTCATAAAAAATGTGTTCGTTATTTATCAAATGTTCCGTAAAGCCCTAAGTGATAAAGATGGAGTTCTAAAAATAACAAGGCATTAATATGATGCATCATGATAAAAATATTTTCTATGAAAATAAAGTGTTCTCACTTGTTACAGAAATCCAATACGTTAGTGCGTCTTCATCGCATGCAATTTTTGACATCAAGAACTTCCATCGCTGAAAGATGATTGTTCTCCCATGTAGAAGAAAGGTTCCAACTAATCCTATGTGATAAACACAAAATTCTGGAAAAAAAGAAACAATAATATGATGGATCCTTATAAACAATTGTGACTTTGAAAAGAAAGTGCTCGCTTCTTCCTGAAATCCAATTTGTCCATGCTTCTTTCTGTGTAGAGGAAGGAAATGACTGTCCGGCAATCTTGATATCACGTAATTCCATCGTTGACAGAAGACTGCCTACAGATCCAAGAGAAATGGTTCCAGCATATCCTGAACACATACCAACCAACGGAATCTGAAAATATTTTATCTAGATTATTTTGATTAACGCAAAGAGCAAACCTACATTTGTTGCAATAATGTGTACATATTTGCCCTAGAAATACAATAACTTAATGAGTCTTCCTCTCCGAGGAAGGGACGAACTTTAAAAGCAAATTTAAACGCCTCTCTTAGGAATTGAATACCTGATTAGTGACATCAAGAGATTTCTTCTCTGATGCGTTTCATATATTTTATGTCCCATGCAATGACTTAATGCGTCTTCCTATCCCAGAATCGGAGAAAAATACGTCTTGATGTCAGACCTTTCCATAATTGGAAGTTATGACACGGTGTCATAACAAAACAACGCGAGGACACATTGGGGGTTAGGGTATGAATACCTAGACATAAAGACAAGGTAATATGCAATGGCTATGCAAGATGAGGCAGGGTAATACGACTATGCTAATAACGATGCTAGTTTCACGACGCAACGCGAGGCTACGCAACGCTCGGATGAGCAATATTTGGATGAGAAGACAAAATTTAAAACAATACAAAACTAGACACGATAATGACGAAGAAGAAGTCTAAAAAGGCTAAACGATGATAAGCATGGCAAGGTATTTGTCAAGGGCACCATAATATGACAGGAGGCAAACTTATATTACAATACATTGGTTCTGATATAACAAATGTCCATAGTTAAAATTAACGTCTTTTCTCTTTATCAAATGTTACATCCAATCCTGTGTGATACACATGCAGTTCTGAAAACAACGAGAAAATTATACGATTGATGATTGTAAACAAATATTGTCCTTGACAATAAAGTGTGCTGCTCTCTTGTTCCAGAAATCCAATATGTTAATGAATCTTCCTGTCTTGTATAAGGGTATAATTGTCGTATAATCCTGATGTTGAATGAAGAGTGTTTCCATGTTCAAGAAGCAAAGTGTTAGCAGATCCTGACCATATAGTAAAATCACAGTCTGATAATTATGATTAACGCATTTAACAAACCTAGATCCGTTGCAATGAAGTGTACACACTTGTCTGATAAACCCAAGACGTTCAAATGTCTTCCTCTCTCAGAAAGGGAAAGAGATGCAATCTAGACGTCATTACTGTCCATTTTTGGAAGAAACTAGAGTGCACGTGTACCGTAAGAAATGTTTCATCCAAATCGTGATATGCCTACATATGATTGAAATTGCTCTGAAAATAATCAAATATCAACACATGAATACAACTGTCCCTTGCAATTAAGTGCACATTTGTCCTGGAAATCCAATACCTTACTGCGTCTTCCTCTCCGAGGAAGGGAATAACTTCAAAAGCAATCAAAATTTGATATTTTTGAAGGTGGAAATTTGTTTGTGTCCTTGAAGATGTGTTCTATTCATTCATGAATAGCCAGCATACCATAAATCTAATTTTGAAAACAAATCAAAGTTCCGATTAATGATTGTCATGAAACTATGTCCCATGCAATATAGTGTACACATTTGTACTAGAAATCCATACTTAAAACGTCTTATTCTCTGAGGAAGGGAATATATTATTATTGCCGACTTGCGATTCCTTTCTTGAAACACGTGTTTTTCACTTTTTAAAAAATGGTCCATTCAAAATCTGAAGCTCTTGCATAACATGCATGCTATTGTGAAACAAATTTAAGAATGACACGACTACATATGACAAATCTAGGTAAGGCATGAAAATGAACACGATCACGGACAACATCGGCTTTATAACGCAACACGAGGCTATGCAAGCCTCTGCAAAAAAATCGCATGGAAATGTTATAGGGCTGTGCAAGTCTAAATGAAACTCCAAAACATGACACGATGATATCAACGACGCAACGCGAGGACATGGGTAGTATACCCATAGTTGGGCAAAACAAGATAAGGCAATGTGCAAGGGGTATGCAAGCTGTGACAGGGAAAAATGAAAATATGAATAACGATGGTAGTTTCACGATTCCACCCCGAATGTACGCAAAGATCCGCTAAACAATATATGACGATGTAATGACCAATCACTATAGAAGAATGTGATGGGAGCCGAAAATTGAATGCAATACATTGGGCATGATGTAACAAGTGTCTGTTGATTGTCATAAAAAATGTGTTCGTCATTTATCAAATGTTCCGTCAAATCCTAAGTGATAAAGATGGAGTTCTAAAAATAACAAGGCATTAATATGATGCATGATGATAAAAATATTTTCTATGAAAATAATGTGTTCTCACTTGTTAGAGAAATCCAATACGTTAATGCGTCTTCGTCGCATGCAATTTTTGACATCAAGTACTTCCATCGCTGAAAGATGATTGTTTTCCCATGTAGAAGAAAGGTTCCAACTAATCCTGTCTGATAAACACGAAAGTCTGGAAAAAAACGAAACAATAATATGATGGATCCTTATAAAATAATTGTAACTTTGAAAACAAAGTGCTCGCTTCTTCCTGAAATCCAGTTTGCCCATGCTTCATTCTCTGTAGAGGAAGGAAATGACTGTCCGGCAATCTTGATATCAGGTACTTCCATCGTTGACAGGAGACTGCCTACAGATCAAAGAGAAATGGTTCCAGCATATCCTGACCACATACCAACCAACGGAATCTGAAAATATTTTATCTAGATTGTCTTGATTAACGCAAAGAGCAAACCTACATTTGTTGCAATAATGTGTACATATTTGCCTAGAAATACAATAACTTAATGAGTCTTCCTCTCCGAGGAAGGGACGAACTTTAAAAGCAAATTTAAACGCAATCTTCCTCTCTTAGGAATTGAATAGCAGATTAGTGACATCAAGAGATTTCTTCTCTGATGCGTTTCATAAATTTATGTCCCATGCAATGACTTAATGCGTCTTCCTATCCCAGAATCAGAGAAACATACTCCTTGTTGATGTCAGACCTTACCATAATTGGAAGTTATGACTCGGTGTCATAACAAAACAACGCGAGGACACATTGGGGGTTAGGGTATGAATACCTAGACATAAAGACAATGTAATATGCAATGGCTATGCAAGATGAGGCAGGGTAATACGACAATGCTAATAACGATGCTAGTTTCACGACGCAACGCGAGGCTACGCAACGCTCTGATGAGCAATATGTGGATGAGAAGACAAAATTTAAAACAATACAAAACTAGACACGATAATGACGAAGACGAAGTCTAACAAGGCTAAAGAATGATAAGCATGGCAAGGTATTTGTCAAGGGCACCATAATATGACAGGAGGCAAATTTATATTACAATACATTGGTTCTGATATAATAAATGTCCATATTTAAAATTAACGTGTTTGTCGTTTATCAAATGTTACATCCAATCCTGTGTGATACACATGTAGTTCTGAAAACAACGAGAAAATTATAGGATTGATGATTGCAAACAAGTATTGTCCTTGACAATAAAGTGTGCTGATCTCTTGTACCAGAAATCCAATATGTTAATGAATCTTCCTGTCTTGTAGAAGGGTATAATTGTCGTATAATCCTGATGTCAAGTATTTCCCACGTTGAATGAAGAGTGTTTCCATGTTCAAGAAGCAAAGTGTTAGCAGATCGTGACCATATAGTAAATTCAGTCTGAAAATATTCCGTCTAGAGTATTATAATTAACGCATATAACAAACCTAGATCCGTTGCAATGAAGTGTACACACTTGTCTGATAAACCCAAGACGTTCAAATGTCTTCCTCTATCAGAAAGGGAAAGAGATGCAATCTAGACGTCATTAGTGTCCATTGTTGGAAGAAACGAGAGTGCATGTGTACCGTAAAAAATGTTTCATCCAATCGTGATATGCCTACATATCATTCAAATTGCTCTGAAAATAATCAAATATCAACACATGCATACAAATGTACCTTGCAATTATGTGCACATTTGTCCTAGAAATAAAATACCTTATTGCGTATTTCCTCTCCGAGGAAGGGAATAACTTCAAAAGGAATCAACATTTTATATTTTTGAAGGTGGAAATTTGTTTGTGTCCTTGAAGATGTGTTCTATTCATTCATGAATAGCCAGCATACCATAAATCTAATTTTGAAAACAAATCAAAGTTCCGATTAATGATTGTCATGAAACTATGTCCCATGCAATATAGTGTACACATTTGTACTAGAAATCCATACTTAAAACGTCTTCTTCTCTGAGGAAGGGAATATATGATTATTGCTGACTTGCGATTCCTTTCTTGAAACACATGTTTTTCACTCTTTTCAAAAATGGTCCATTCAAAATCTGAAGCTCTTGCATAACATGCATGCTATTGTGAAACAAACTCAAGAATGACATGACTGCATATGACAAAACTAGGTAAGGCATGAAAATGAACACGATCACGGACAAAATCGGCTTTATAACGCAACACGAGGCTATGCAAGACTCTGCAAAAAAAATCACATGGAAATGTTATAGGGCTGTGCAAGTATAAATGAAACTCCAAAACAAGACACGATGATATCAACGACGCAACGCGAGGACATGGGTAGTATACCCATAGTTGGGCAAAACAAGATAAGGCAATGTGCAATGGCATGCAAGCTGTGACAGGGAAAAATGAAAATATGAATAACGATGGTAGTTTCACGACGCAACGCGAATGTACGCAAAGATCGGCTAAACAATATATGACGATGTAATGACCAATGACTATACAAGAATGTGATGGGAGGCGAAAATTGAATGCAATACATTGGGCATGATGTAACAAATGTCTGTTGGTTGTCATACAAAATGTGGTCGTCATTTATCAAATGTTCCGTCAAATCCTAAGTGATAAAGATGGAGTTCTAAAAATAACAAGGCATTAATATGATGCATGATGATAAAAATATTTTCTATGAAAATAATGTGTTCTCACTTGTTACAGAAATCCAATACGTTAATGCGTCTTCGTCGCATGCAATTTTTGACATCAAGTACTTCCATCGCTGAAAGATGATTGTTTTCCCATGTAGAAGAAAGGTTCCAACTAATCCTGTCTGATAAACACGAAAGTCTGGAAAAAAACGAAACAATAATATGATTGAAAAACGAAACAATAATATGATGGATCCTTATAAAATAATTGTAACTTTGAAAAGAAAGTGCTCGCTTCTTCCTGAAATCCAGTTTGCCCATGCTTCATTCTCTGTAGAGGAAGGAAATGACTGTCCGGCAATCTTGATATCAGGTACATGCATCGTTGACAGGAGACTGCCTACATATCAAAGAGAAATGGTTCCAGCATATCCTGACCACATACCAACCAACGGAATCTGAAAATATTTTATCTAGATTGTCTTGATTAACGCAAAGAGCAAACCTACATTTGTTGCAATAATGTGTACATATTTGCCCTAGAAATACAATAACTTAATGAGTCTTCCTCTCCGAGGAAGGGACGAACTTTAAAAGCAAATTTAAACGCAATCTTCCTCTCTTAGGAATTAAATAGCAGATTAGTGACATCAAGAGATTTCTTCTCTGATGCGTTTCATAAATTTATGTCCCATGCAATGACTTAATGCGTCTTCCTATCCCAGAATCAGAGAAACATACTCCTTGTTGATGTCAGACCTTACCATAATTGGAAGTTATGACTCGGTGTCATAACAAAACAACGCGAGGACACATTGGGGGTTAGGGTATGAATACCTAGACATAAAGACAATGTAATATGCAATGGCTATGCAAGATGAGGCAGGGTAATACGACAATGCTAATAACGATGCTAGTTTCACGACGCAACGCGAGGCTACGCAACGCTCTGATGAGCAATATGTGGATGAGAAGACAAAATTTAAAACAATACAAAACTAGACACGATAATGACGAAGACGAAGTCTAACAAGGCTAAAGAATGATAAGCATGGCAAGGTATTTGTCAAGGGCACCATAATATGACAGGAGGCAAATTTATATTACAATACATTGGTTCTGATATAATAAATGTCCATATTTAAAATTAACGTGTTTGTCGTTTATCAAATGTTACATCCAATCCTGTGTGATACACATGTAGTTCTGAAAACAACGAGAAAATTATAGGATTGATGATTGCAAACAAGTATTGTCCTTGACAATAAAGTGTGCTGATCTCTTGTACCAGAAATCCAATATGTTAATGAATCTTCCTGTCTTGTAGAAGGGTATAATTGTCGTATAATCCTGATGTCAAGTATTTCCCACGTTGAATGAAGAGTGTTTCCATGTTCAAGAAGCAAAGTGTTAGCAGATCGTGACCATATAGTAAAATCAGTCTGAAAATATTCCGTCTAGAGTATTATAATTAACGCATATAACAAACCTAGATCCGTTGCAATGAAGTGTACACACTTGTCTGATAAACCCAAGACGTTCAAATGTCTTCCTCTATCAGAAAGGGAAAGAGATGCAATCTAGACGTCATTAGTGTCCATTGTTGGAAGAAACGAGAGTGCATGTGTACCGTAAAAAATGTTTCATCCAATCGTGATATGCCTACATATCATTCAAATTGCTCTGAAAATAATCAAATATCAACACATGCATACAAATGTACCTTGCAATTATGTGCACATTTGTCCTAGAAATAAAATACCTTATTGCGTATTTCCTCTCCGAGGAAGGGAATAACTTCAAAAGGAATCAACATTTTATATTTTTGAAGGTGGAAATTTGTTTGTGTCCTTGAAGATGTGTTCTATTCATTCATGAATAGCCAGCATACCATAAATCTAATTTTGAAAACAAATCAAAGTTCCGATTAATGATTGTCATGAAACTATGTCCCATGCAATATAGTGTACACATTTGTACTAGAAATCCATACTTAAAACGTCTTCTTCTCTGAGGAAGGGAATATATGATTATTGCTGACTTGCGATTCCTTTCTTGAAACACATGTTTTTCACTCTTTTCAAAAATGGTCCATTCAAAATCTGAAGCTCTTGCATAACATGCATGCTATTGTGAAACAAACTCAAGAATGACATGACTGCATATGACAAAACTAGGTAAGGCATGAAAATGAACACGATCACGGACAAAATCGGCTTTATAACGCAACACGAGGCTATGCAAGCCTCTGCAAAAAAAATCACATGGAAATGTTATAGGGCTGTGCAAGTATAAATGAAACTCCAAAACAAGACACGATGATATCAACGACGCAACGCGAGGACATGGGTAGTATACCCATAGTTGGGCAAAACAAGATAAGGCAATGTGCAATGGCATGCAAGCTGTGACAGGGAAAAATGAAAATATGAATAACGATGGTAGTTTCACGACGCAACGCGAATGTACGCAAAGATCGGCTAAACAATATATGACGATGTAATGACCAATGACTATACAAGAATGTGATGGGAGGCGAAAATTGAATGCAATACATTGGGCATGATGTAACAAATGTCTGTTGGTTGTCATACAAAATGTGGTCGTCATTTATCAAATGTTCCGTCAAATCCTAAGTGATAAAGATGGAGTTCTAAAAATAACAAGGCATTAATATGATGCATGATAAAAATATTTTCTATGAAAATAATGTGTTCTCACTTGTTACAGAAATCCAATACGTTAATGCGTCTTCGTCGCATGCAATTTTTGACATCAAGTACTTCAATCGCTGAAAGATGATTGTTTTCCCATGTAGAAGAAAGGTTCCAACTAATCCTGTCTGATAAACACGAAAGTCTGGAAAAAAACGAAACAATAATATGATGGAAAAACGAAACAATAATATGATGGATCCTTATAAAATAATTGTGACTTTGAAAAGAAAGTGCTCGCTTCTTCCTGAAATCCAGTTTGCCCATGCTTCATTCTCTGTAGAGGAAGGAAATGACTGTCCGGCAATCTTGATATCAGGTACATGCATCGTTGACAGGAGACTGCCTACAGATCAAAGAGAAATGGTTCCAGCATATCCTGACCACATACCAACCAACGGAATCTGAAAATATTTTATCTAGATGTCTTGATTAACGCAAAGAGCAAACCTACATTTGTTGCAATAATGTGTACATATTTGCCTAGAAATACAATAACTTAATGAGTCTTCCTCTCCGAGGAAGGGACGAACTTTAAAAGCAAATTTAAACGCAATCTTCCTCTCTTAGGAATTGAATAGCAGATTAGTGACATCAAGAGATTTCTTCTCTGATGCGTTTCATAAATTTATGTCCCATGCAATGACTTAATGCGTCTTCCTATCCCAGAATCGGAGAAACATACTCCTTGTTGATGTCAGACCTTACCATAAATGGAAGTTATGACGCGGTGTCATAACAAAACGCGAGGACACATTATGGGTTAGGGTATAAATACATAGACATAAAGACAAGGTAATATGCAATGGCTATGCAAGATGAGGCAGAGTAATACGACAATGCTAATAACGATGCTAGTTTCACGACGCAACGCGAGGCTACGCAACGCTCGGATGAGCAATATGTGGATGAGAAGACAAAATTTAAAACAATACAAAACTAGACACGATAATGACGAAGACGAAGTCTAACAAGGCAAAAGAATGATTAGCATGGCAAGGTATTTGTCAAGGGCACCATAATATGACAGGAGGCAAATTTATATTACAATACATTGATTCTGATATAACAAATGTCCATATTTAAAATTAACGTGTTTGTCGTTTATCAAATGTTACATCCAATCCTGTGTGATACAGATGCAGTTCTGAAAACAACGAGAAAATTATAGGATTGATGATTGCAAACAAGTATTGTCCTTGACAATAAAGTGTGCTGATCTCTTGTACCAGAAATCCAATATGTTAATGAATCTTCCTGTCTTGTAGAAGGGTGTAATTGTCGTATAATCCTGATATCAAGTATTTCCCACGTTGAATGAAGAGTGTTTCCATGTTCAAGAAGCAAAGTGTTAGCAGATCGTGACCATATAGTAAAATAAGTCTGAAAATATTCCGTCTAGAGTATTATGATTAACGCATATAACAAACCTAGATCCGTTGCAATGAAGTGTACACACTTGTCTGATAAACCCAAGACGTTCAAATATCTTCCTCTATCAGAAAGGGAAAGAGATGCAATCTAGACGTCATTAGTGTCCATTGTTGGAAGAAACGAGAGTGCATGTGTACCGTAAAAAATGTTTCATCCAATCGTGATATGCCTACATATCATTCAAATTGCTCTGAAAATAATCAAATATCAACACATGCATACAAATGTACCTTGCAATTATGTGCACATTTGTCCTAGAAATAAAATACCTTATTGCGTCTTCCTCTCCGAGGAAGGGAATAACTTCAAAGGGAATCAACATTTTATATTTTTGAAGGTGGAAATTTGTTTGTGTCCTTGAAGTTGTGTTCTATTCATTCATGAATAGCCAGCATACCATAAATCTAATTTTGAAAACAAATCAAAGTTCCGATTAATGATTGTCATGAAACTATGTCCCATGCAATATAGTGTACACATTTGTACTAGAAATCCATACTTAAAACGTCTTCCTCTCTGAGGAAGGGAATATATGATTATTGCTGACTTGCGATTCCTTTTTTGAAACACGCGTTTTTCACTCTTTTGAAAAATGGTCTATTCAAAATCTGAAGCTCTTGCATAACATGCATGCTATTGTGAAACAAACTCAAGAATGACATGACTGCATATGACAAAACTAGGTAAGGCATGAAAATGAACACGATCACGGACAACATCGGCTTTATAACGCAACACGAGGCTATGCAGGCCTCTGCAAAAAATAATCGCATGGAAATGTTATACGGCTGTGCAAGTCTAAATGAAACTCCAAAACAAGACACGATGATATCAACAACGCAACGCGAGGACATGGGTAGTATACCCATAGTTGGGCAAAACAAGATAAGGCAATGTGCAAGGGTATGCAAGCTGTGACAGGGAAAAATGAAAATATGAAAAACGATGGTAGTTTCACGACGCAACGCGAATGTACGCAAAGATCGGCTAAACAATATATGACGATGTAATGACCAATGACTATAGAAGAATGTGATGGGAGGCGAAAATTGAATGCAATACATTGGGCATGATGTAACAAATGTCTGTTGATTGTCATAAAAAATGTGTTCGTCATTTATCAAATGTTCCGTCAAATCCTAAGTGATAAAGATGGAGTTCTAAAAATAACAAGGCATTAATATGATGCATTATGATAAAAATATTTTCTATGAAAATAAAGTGTTCTCACTTGTTACAGAAATCCAATACGTTAATGCGTCTTCCTCGCATGCAGTGTTTGACATCAAGTACTTCCATCGCTGAAAGATGATTGTTTTCCCATGTAGAAGAAAGGTTCCAACTAATCCTGTCTGATAAACACGAAATTCTGGAAAAAAAACTAAACAATAATATGATGGATCCTTATAAAACAATTGTGTCTTTGAAAAGAAAGTGCTCGCTTCTTCCTCAAATCCACTTTGCCCATGCTTCATTCTCTGTAGAGGAAGGAAATGACTGTCCGGCAATCTTGATATCAGGTACTTCCATCGTTGACAGGAGACTGCCTACAGATCAAAGAGAAATGGTTCCAGCATATCCTGACCACATACCAACCAACGGAATCTGAAAATATTTTATCTAGATTGTCTTGATTAACGCAAAGAGCAAACCTACATTTGTTGCAATAATGTGTACATATTTGCCCTAGAAATACAATAACTTAATGAGTCTTCCTCTCCGAGGAAGGGACGAACTTTAAAAGCAAATTTAAACGCAATCTTCCTCTCTTAGGAATTGAATACCAGATTAGTGACATCAAGAGATTTCTTCTCTGATGTGTTTCATAAATTTATGTCCCATGCAATGACTTAATGCGTCTTCCTATCCCAGAATTGGAGAAACATACTCCTTGTTGATGTCAGACCTTTCTATAATTGGAAGTTATGACACGGTGTCATAACAAAACAACGCGAGGACACATTGGGGGTTAGGGTATGAATACCTAGACAAAGACAAGGTAATATGCAATGGATATGCAAGATGAGGCAGGGTAATACGACAATGCTAATAACGATGCTAGTTTCACGACGCAACGCGAGGCTACGCAACGCTCGGATGAGCAATATGTGGATGAGAAGACAAAATTTAAAACAATTACAAAATTAGACACGATAATGACGAAGACGAAGTCTACTGACTGACTGACCTGGATGTTTTATAGCTGCAACCGTCTACTAGAGACATATGTGCAGCTTTTATAGACACCATATCGGTGTCCATTTAGTTCCTTCAGGGAGGGGAAGTATGCACTCCCTCCTCTTAGGGTTCAAGTGCTTAATTGCACCATATTTTAGTCATTAACAGGCGTTCCCCTGAATTACTAAAAAGTAACTATCAAGGGAAATGGCAGCCTATAGGGTGGGTAGGAATGGCACTACACACACCCACCCCTACTCTAGATACCAATCAAAGCAGCAGCAATGGTAGCAAAGGAAAAGTTTTCCCACTTCGCTAGTAATGTACATGTCCGGAAGAGGCAAAGGCGGAAAGGTCCAGGTTAGGAAGCTCCAAGGCACTGAAATCATCGTCCAACACGAAGAGAAGGCGAACGCACACCCGGACCCAATACGAAGAAACACGAGGCACACTCTAAGTAATTTGCTAATATACAACCTCATAGGACATGTACCAGAGTGTATGTGCTATATTATGTTGTGTTATGCATTGTTTTTGATGTTATTTATTATGTTACATTAATTTGCAACATTGTGTTGCGGGAACCTGATAGTCCTGGATTAAGACTACCTTATATTAGCTAATAGGGACATATGTGCATGTACGTATGTGTGTGCTGTCCATGAGGTTGCATTCCCTTAGACTTGTGACAATTTATCCAGTTGTACTAGTGGATGTTCCTATTCACCAATAATGTGTAAGCCACCTATGTAATTGTGTCAAGAATATATAAGTTACTGAATTTTCAAAAAACTTAACATTATATCAGTAAGTAAGTACAGAGTGTACTATACGAGTCGCCACCATCCTTTGGTCGGTGAAAAGCCCTTCTTTCGAGGGTGATTCACCCTATGAAAAAACAAAAAACCTACACTAATATGTCAGAGTGACTGTATCAGTTGTTCAGGGTGGATTGTTTAAAGTTATTAATTTAGTTAGGTGTGCTCCGAAAGGTTCAAGTCGATATTGATGATGGTTAATCAAATGGAATTCTCGTACCAATCGAGATTATGAGAATTCAGCTTGTGATAACATGTAACAAGAAACCGATACATAGTATTCAGAAGGATGAATGGGAAAAGGGTCAACACCAGCTTCCCTGAGAAACTGATTGAATGGATAAATACAGAGGTGTACTAGGCTGTACACATATACATCTCCAATCCAGACTCGCCCACAAGAGGCAAACCCGCATCTCCGCTGTTCCACTGGTCTTCCCCAATTCCCAAAGAGGTACAAAAGGGAGGGAATAGTTACAGCACATTAACAACATTTAAAAGACATAAGTCTAAAAGTTAAATAGCAATTAATTGTTAAAAATAAGTAACAAGAACAAAACAAACAAAAACAATGAATAAGAATTGAAAAAAGTGAACATAACAAGAACAATAACAAGAAGTAATAGAACTATTATTATAACACAATATAAAGAACTAGAATTATAACATAAAAACATTAAATAGCCCTGAGAAGGGCGGTTTGAAAAATCCTGAGAAGCTGTAGTCTGATCCTCCACGTTTTCATTGTCATCATAGATAGCGGCATGAATTCCATTGATATTCTTAAAACTGTCCACATTTTCTATAGTCCCAGTTTTTATTGTACATTTTGGAATATCAAGTGCCAATGACTTTGTTCTAACAGTTAAGGAAAGTGGTGAAGAATGGTGTTAATATTGTTTTAACCACAGACTACATTTTTAAGTTAACATTCTAGCGGTAATCCCTGTCAGGTCTATATTCCTAGATGGGTGTAAACTCGCTATCAGCGTATAAGTTCAATATGAACTAAATATCGACATCCATCTATTTTACAGCCCCAACAGAGTCACAGGCTATGTCAATGATTGTAAACTCCTGTCCCATGAGTATATTATAGCGGTGATCTCTGCAGGACACAAATATTGAGTGAGTGTAAACTCGTAGAAAACGTATAAGTCCATTATGAACTCAATATCGACACCCACTCACATCATGTCTCATTCAGAGTCACAGGCCAGCTTAAAATCCCTTGCAATTAAGTACATAAGTTTATAATCTAATTATTTGTTGATAAGTTTTTAATGTAGTGTTATTATTTGTAAAATAATTTAACAATTTTGCTATAATGAGGAAATAGCGGTAATATTAATTTTAGTGGTTATAAGTCTAACAAGGCGAAAGAATGATAAGCATGGCAAGGTATTTGTCAAGGGCACCATAATATGACAGGAGGCAAATTTATATTACAATACATTGGTTCTGATATAACAAATGTCCATAGTTAAAATTAACGTGTTTGTCCTTTATCAAATGTTACCTCCAATCCTGTGTGATACACATGCAGTTCTGAAAACAACGAGAAAATTATAGGATTGATGATTGTAAACAAGTATTGTCCTTGACAATAAAGTGTGCTTCTCTCTTGTTCCAGAAATCCAATATGTTAATGAATCTTCCTGTCTTGTAGAAGGGTGTAATTGTCGTATAATCCTGATATCAAGTATTTCCCACGTTGAATGAAGAGTGTTTCCATGTTCAAGAAGCAAAGTGTTAGCAGATCGTGACCATATAGTAAAATCAGTCTGAAAATATTCCGTCTAGAGTATTATGATTAACGCATATAACAAACCTAGATCCGTTGCAATGAAGTGTACACACTTGTCTGATAAACCAAAGACGTTCAAATGTCTTCTTCTATCAGAAAGGGAAAGAGATGCAATCTAGACGTCATTAGTGTCCATTGTTGGAAGAAACGAGAGTGCATGTGTACCGTAAAAAATGTTTCATCCAATCGTGATATGCCTACATATCATTAAAATTGCTCTGAAAATAATCAAATATCAACACATGCATACAAATGTACCTCGCAATTAAGTGCACATTTCTCCTGGAAATAAAATACCTTATTGCGTCTTCCTCTCCGAGGAAGGGAATAACTTCAAAAGGAATCAACATTTGATATTTTTGAAGGTGGAAATTTGTTTGTGTCCTTGACGATGTGTTCTATTCATTCATGAATAGCCAGCATACCATAAATCTAATTTTGAAAATAAATCAAAGTTCCGATTAATGATTGTCATGAAACTATGTCCCATGCAATATGGTGTACACATTTGTACTAGAAATCCATACTTATAACTTCTTCCTCTCTGAGGAATGGAATATATGATTATTGCTGACTTGCGATTCCTTTTTTGAAACACGTGTTTTTCACTCTTTTAAAAAATGGTCCATTCAAAATCTGAAGCTCTTGCATAACATGCATGCTATTGTGAAACAAACTCAAGAATGACATGACTGCATATGACAAAACTAGGTAAGGCATGAAAATGAACACGATCACGGACAACATCGGCTTGATAACGCAACACGAGGCTATGCAGGCCTCTGCAAAAAATAATCGCATGGAAATGTTATACGGCTGTGCAAGTCTAAATGAAACTCCAAAACAAGACACGATGATATCAACAACGCAACGCGAGGACATGGGTAGTATACCCATAGTTGGGCAAAACAAGATAAGGCAATGTGCAAGGGTATGCAAGCTGTGACAGGGAAAAATGAAAATATGAAAAACGATGGTAGTTTCACGACGCAACGCGAATGTACGCAAAGATCGGCTAAACAATATATGACGATGTAATGACCAATGACTATAGAAGAATGTGATGGGAGGCGAAAATTGAATGCAATACATTGGGCATGATGTAACAAATGTCTGTTGATTGTCATAAAAAATGTGTTCGTCATTTATCAAATGTTCCGTCAAATCCTAAGTGATAAAGATGGAGTTCTAAAAATAACAAGGCATTAATATGATGCATTATGATAAAAATATTTTCTATGAAAATAAAGTGTTCTCACTTGTTACAGAAATCCAATACGTTAATGCGTCTTCCTCGCATGCAGTGTTTGACATCAAGTACTTCCATCGCTGAAAGATGATTGTTTTCCCATGTAGAAGAAAGGTTCCAACTAATCCTGTCTGATAAACACGAAATTCTGGAAAAAAAACTAAACAATAATATGATGGATCCTTATAAAACAATTGTGTCTTTGAAAAGAAAGTGCTCGCTTCTTCCTCAAATCCACTTTGCCCATGCTTCATTCTCTGTAGAGGAAGGAAATGACTGTCCGGCAATCTTGATATCAGGTACTTCCATCGTTGACAGGAGACTGCCTACAGATCAAAGAGAAATGGTTCCAGCATATCCTGACCACATACCAACCAACGGAATCTGAAAATATTTTATCTAGATTGTCTTGATTAACGCAAAGAGCAAACCTACATTTGTTGCAATAATGTGTACATATTTGCCCTAGAAATACAATAACTTAATGAGTCTTCCTCTCCGAGGAAGGGACGAACTTTAAAAGCAAATTTAAACGCAATCTTCCTCTCTTAGGAATTGAATACCAGATTAGTGACATCAAGAGATTTCTTCTCTGATGTGTTTCATAAATTTATGTCCCATGCAATGACTTAATGCGTCTTCCTATCCCAGAATTGGAGAAACATACTCCTTGTTGATGTCAGACCTTTCTATAATTGGAAGTTATGACACGGTGTCATAACAAAACAACGCGAGGACACATTGGGGGTTAGGGTATGAATACCTAGACAAAGACAAGGTAATATGCAAGATAAGGCAGGGTAATACGACAATGCTAATAACGATGCTAGTTTCACGACGCAACGCGAGGCTACGCAACGCTCGGATGAGCAATATGTGGATGAGAAGACAAAATTTAAAACAATACAAAACTAGACACGATAATGACGAAGACGAAGTCTAAAAAGGCTAAAGAATGATAAGCATGGCAAGGTATTTGTCAAGGGCACCATTATATGACAGGAGGCAAATTTATATTACAATACATTGGTTCTGATATAACAAATGTCCATAGTTAAAATTAACGTGTTTGTCCTTTATCAAATGTTACCTCCAATCCTGTGTGATACACATGCAGTTCTGAAAACAACGAGAAAATTATAGGATTTATGATTGTAAACAAGTATTGTCCTTGACAATAAAGTGTGCTGATCTCTTGTTCCAGAATTCCAATATGTTAATGAATCTTCCTGTTTTGTAGAAGGGTGTAATTGTGGCATACTCCTGATATCAAGTATTTCCCACGTTGAATGGAGAGTGTTTCCATGTTCAAGAAGCAAAGTGTTAGTAGATCCTGACCATATAGTAAAATAAGTCTGTAAATATTCCGTCTAGAGTATTATGATTAACGCATATAACAAACCTAGATCCGTTGCAATGAAGTGTACACACTTGTCTGATAAACCTAAGACGCTCAAATGTCTTCCTCTATCAGAAAGGGAAAGAGATGCAATCTAGACGTCATTAGTGTCCATTGTTGGAAGAAACGAGAGTGCATGTGTACCGTAAGAAATGTTTCATCCAATCGTGACATGCCTACAGTTCATTCAAAGTGTTTTGAAAATAATCAAATATCAACACATGCATACAAATGTACTTTACAATTAAGTGCACATTTTTCCTAGAAATCCAATACCTTATTGCGTCTTCCTCTCCGAGGAAGGGAATAACTTCAAAAGCAATCAATATTTGCCATTTTTGAAGGTATTAATTTGCTTGTGTCCTTGTAGATGTGTTCTGTTCATTCATGAATAGCCAGCATACCATAAATCTAATTTTGAAAACTAATGAAAGATTCGATTAATGATTGTCATGAAACTATGTCCCATGCAATATAGTGTAGACATTTGTACTAGAAATCCATACTTAAAACGTCTTCCTCTCTGAGGAAGGGAATATATTATTATTGATGACGGGCGATTCCCTTTTTGACTCACTTGTTTTTCTCTTGTAAGAAATGGTTCATTCAAAATCTGAAGCTCTTGCATAATATCATGCAATTCTGAAACCAGAAGAACCAATTTCCATACAAACGGTCTTAATCTCCGAGGATCAATGACCTTGAAGAAAGATCGTCGAGAAACCTACAGACACATTTTGATTCCCCCATTGAAAGGTCCCTCCACATCATCAACCATTCCCAAAGATGGATTTACGTCTACCAGTGGGTCATGGAGGTCAAACAATGGAGTTATCTCAACCGAGGTGTTCTCATACACTATGTCTGCATCTGAAAAATAATTGGAAAGTTTTGTGAGCATAAGGAAAGGTAGAGCTACTTCACTGTGTACATACTGATGGTATTGTAGCAAACAACAAATAAAACAGACTTGCAGTGTTTCGTTGTGATGAATTCTATCTGGATCGTATTCTAACATGTACAAGTCAAGGTGTGGATTTATCCACATTAAATCAGTATTTATTGATTCTGTATGGTGAAATACTTTGCCTGAATTAATCCTCAAAGTTCCAGGACTGCTTTGTGATAGTTTATAAGTAGTAATGTCTGCAGGAATATGCGACTGACAATATTTTATTTAATTTTAATTAATATTTTATTTATTGTATTTAAAATATTGTATTAGTTTATTAATTTCCAGTATTTTCCATTGTCTCTATACTTTAGGTGAATACTGATCTTACAGGGTCAATAACAGGGCCGTTCTATGCAATATTCTTGTCAACTGCACACACGCACGCACGCACATACACACACATACATAAACACACATACATGTTAGTAGCTTTTTAATGAAGTATATTATCAATAAACAACTTGAACCTAGATTCACACCCGTTAGGGCTTTTCCACAATTTTAAATTGCAATATGTATATAGAAAATATAAGCAGACTGGCAGCTAACTAATGCTTACATAATAAATATAACGACTCTTGTTTCATTGAACCTAGAACTCTAATTATATGAGATTAGTGTCTTTGTAAGTATGTTTAAATATTAGTGTGTGCACCCATGGGTAATACAGGCTAACAAGACAAATGCCTCCTTGTCATTTCTAATAAAAAATATAAAAAAACTCTTATTTAAAAGCAACGTTGTTTACATTTCCATTCATTAATAGTCCTTCAAAATGGCTGACACTCTGCTCTCTGAAAAGAATATCTAATAATCTAAGTCAACTTAGTGCTAAATTGTTTCTTATATTCTTAAGAAATAAAAGATTTTCAAATTGTTGTCAGTACTATCATGATTGAAGAACAGTTAGGTGAAATTTCCATCCCAGTATGACTCTCCATTCTGGTTGACACTTATCAAAATACTATCAATAGAGCCATACTGCATATCTCCTGATCTCTATTTAGGCCCAACCAGAGATATAAAGGGGGCCCCGATTGGCCAAACGGTCTAACGCGCTTTCCGTTACGGATCACTGCCATCTCACCTGTCTGCCTGGGTTCGAGTCTAAGATTCGGCTAATGTAGTTATGTGAGAAAGCTTGCCAGTAGCTTCTCGTGGGTCGGTGGTTGTTTTTTTTAGAGTTTTCCGGGTTTTTCCTACACCAATAATACTGGTCGCCATGTATAGCCTATCTTGCACTGAAAAATGGCGCTAAACCCAACATCAACAGCAGCCAGAGATACAAAAAATCCATGTGTTAAAAGACCCTGCTGATATGACTTTACATTTAGAAGTAGTGATAAGAGTGCCAACATGACTGGCAGCCATATTGAATATCAGATCGTTGCCAATTTTATTTCGTACCTTATAGCAGGCATAGGAAAACTTGTTAATAAAATCATGTTGATATATCCTTCAGAAAGGAGGAGCAGTAACAATAATGTGGCCATATATGAGAATATATTGGCACAATTACAATTACTTTTATTGCCATATATATATATATATATATATATATATATATATATATATATATATCTATATCTATATCTATATCTATATCTATATCTATATATCTTATATCTATATATCTATATCTATATATCTATATCTATCTATCTATCTATATATCTATATATCTATATATCTTTATATCTATATATCTATATATCTATATATCTATATATATATATATATCTATATATATATATATCTATCTATATATATATATATATCTATCTATATATATATATATCTATATATATATATCTATCTATATATATATATTTATATATATATATATATATATCTATATATATATATATCTTAATGTAATATGACTTTCTCTTTATCAGGAGTAACATTAGGACTTTGTTCAAGTTGGATGCAATTATGGTTATACTGTATATTCGATTGGCACTATTTTTATGTAGGACAACATGACCTCACGTGTGTTTTGGTGAAAAGACCATTTTGATTTGATGAAGCCTTGAAAAGGAGTGATGATAAAAAGATATTTAAGATGTTAACCATTGCAATCATATTAGAGGCGAGATCAGCACAGTTTTAATTAAAGATCACTTGATATCACAAGTTGTCTGGTAAAGATTAAAGAGAAGTAGTGACAATTTTCATGATGGTTGCGGGGAGGCAATATCAATTATCAGACCAGCAAAGTTTCATTAATAACCCATCAAAGACCTCATAGGAAGTGGAAAACAATGCTCATGATCAACAAATTTGAAGGAGTAGCAATACCAGATGACAAAGCAGCAATGTTTTCATTAAGAAAAAATGACCTTGACTAAATGTGTATTTTATAGCAATCACTCATGTAGTTTAAAATTAAAAAAACAATCGTACATGTATGGATGAATATCATTTACCAAGCAACAGTAATCCCATAAACACTCTTCTAGTCTATGACTATACAACTATTTTACTTTCATGGTTTCAGGAGGCACGAAAGACTATATACAGGACATGGAAAGTATTCTTTGTAGAATAGTGTCTTTTTTCATATCAGGGCAATACTTTTTTTAATACAATTTACAGTATTTTAAGTGATGATTCCTGACAATATGCATAAAGACAAAGGATCCTAGAGATAACTAATTGTCTTCTAAATTTGCTGAAATTTAGTACATACAGCAAGAATGAAATGTTTTCATAAAAAAGGCAAAAATCCAGTAAGTAACATTTTAGTGCAATACCATGTATTCGCTATACTAAGGTCTGTTGTATGCCAGATTTAACTGAAATGAAGCATAACGCTGTAAATGAAGACCAGTTCATATTTGATTACCAATACTTTTGTAATGAAGTTGTTCTCTTGTTGGTTTTCATCTCTTTTGAGCATTCATAAATTGTGTATTTTTGTCTCTTTCCTTGCAGTTTTTCATTTTCTCATTCATTCATTTATTTAATTTTCGCTCACCTATGTGAATCTGTTTGTATATACCTGTTTATAATACTTCCTTTGTGGAAACAGATCTATTGAAGAATTCTTTTATAGAAAATTATATCCAGGTAAAATCATCTGCATCACTATCACTTCCTGCTATCTCCATAACACTGTTTACTCTGATCATCTAAGTCATATTTGTCTTGGACAAAATTACATGTTTGGATAAATAATTTTCTTTTTCCATAGATTTAACAACTACATTTCTTTCCTAGAATTACAAGTAAAAATGTGTTCGAATCCGAATAAAATACAAATTGGAAGGCTATGACATAATGTGGTCAGCATCGTACTGATGTGTCAACAGCTTGTTGAATTACAGGAAATATTTTAAGTTGTATTTTGTCTAAAGTTTGATAACTGTCTTTGTCAAAGAGTTAATTTGAAGGAAAATAAATAAATTAGCGCCAAAAATTGGTCACTATATAAAACACATTAACTTTATAAGTAACCGCTCCGGTGGCCTAGTGGTTATTGTCCGCCGTCGAAGTGTAGGTCGTGGGTTCGATCCCCGGCTGCGTCATACCAAAGATTTACAAACATGGGACTAACAGCATCCTAGCTTGACGCTCAGCATTAAAAGGTTAGTGTTAGGACTGGTCGGCCTGGTGTCAGGATAATGTGACTGGTTGGGACATCATGTTACATGTCTCAGGCATGATGCCTCAGTGCTAGACATCACTATGAACTGCATGACTGCAGACAAATTGTTAAAAGCTACGCTAAAAATCCTAATCAAATAAAACAAACACTTTAAAATAAATTAAATCAAATGCAAGTTAAATCAAATATACATCAAACTATAAATAACATAGGTAACAATGATTTATATGGTCAAGTTCATTACTGAAACAATACACATATCAGCAAATGTATCAATTATACTGATCAAAATGAGTGATCAAGCATAATTTTGATTACATTTGCAGTTGAGGTTGTTTGATTTTGAAGAAGTTGATGTTGATAGTAATGTTAACACATGGTTACTATCACGCTGAGGAATTGAGAGCTCAATGACTTTTCAAAGTAAATGTGCTAGTCCAAGCTGGCAAGGGCAGGTATTAAGTCAATGATCCAAAGCTAGACTGGGCAAGCATAAAGCCGATACGTTTTGGAGATTGTTGCTCTACTAACTTCGCTACAATGGCTTCAAAAAGAAATTCAACAGAATACATTCCCAGCAATGTCTCTGTTTCCTCAATGTTATAATTGGGCTAACGGTTGTGTTGTATGCACAACATGTATATTTAGGAATTTTGAAACATTAAGACCTTATCTGAGTCTCATATACCATGTAGATATATCTTTACATTTACATTTGTAAACATTTCCATTTTGTTTCTAAATCTGTGAATCAATTCTGTGAATGGTCACTTGTGGAAAATCATAACAATACATAGTTTTGGTCCTTGAGATACGTGGCATATACATGATGGATTATGACTGATGGATTATGTACAATTAGGTGTTTTTGCAAAATGGCTAAGATTGAATTTCTGTGTCATATTGAATTATTTGCTATTTATACAAGATTGACGGAAGTTTGTATCATCCAGAAAAGCTAGTGCTTAGTCTCCAAATAAAGCCAGGGCCCTGGGAGGAAGAGTGGTCTCAGCGTTTGTCTTTATAGATCACTAACAAAACATCTATGTCCTTGTGGGTTGAAGTATTAGGCAAAGCCACCAGGGGTATGTGAGAATGATGGCTTTCTGTGACTTCCCTCAAATAATATACTAACTACCAATAATAGTCTGTCATTTGCTAAAAATATAGTAATAAACAATAAAAACCAATCAGACAAAGTCATGATAATGTGATTTTTAGATTTTATAGTACAACATTACAGAAACGAATGAAAGAGTCTTTGGATTCTTTAATCATGAAACTTTGTTAAAGATGTTTTCAGAGTAATATTTAATTAGAGCTAGTTGTATGTATGTATGTATGTATGTATGTATGTATGTATGTATGTATGTATGTATGTATGTATGTATGTATGTATGTATGTATGTATGTACTAGCAAGTACCCGGCATGCGTTGTAATGCCACTGAAAGAAAGAAAGTACTTGTGTTTTAATAGACTATTTGACTTGTTTCTGGAAAGCATCTCAGATTATTTAGTGATATTTATCGAGCCCACAATAAGTGGTTACCTTACCGAAGGCGTTTTAGGTATCGCTACCTAGTATGAATTTCATACAGCTGTTGATTTACGTCATCATAGTTTCAGCCAATCCAGACCGTGTTCGATGACGTGACGTATCAAAGGCGCCTACAGTTCACACCGAACACACGCAATTTTAGGTATCGCTACCGATTATGAATTTCATACAGCTGTTGATACTCACAATAGTTTTATCGCAATCGGATGAACGGTATAGGAACGCATACGACACAAACAAAGAAACAAACAAACATACTTTTTCATACTGTCAAATAGCCTATTCTGTTTATTGAAGTGCTTTTGGATACACAATATTTTTTTGTTTTTCTGTCTGTATAATAAATCAAAGTTTTCCAACGCGTGAGCATGCCACATACAGCTGTCCATTCCCAATTGTACCAATACTTTGTTAGCGATTGCCAAACATATCGCGCGGAAATATCATGACGATCCAATGATGATTGTCCAGGTAACAAAAGTTCTTGTATTTCATCCCACGTCGGATTGCATGTGAAGGTAATAAACAAATCTGGACGGCCATATGCGCGAACATATGTCATTGCATCTTGTGCATATTCATGCATGTGCCGTGGACTCCCTGTAAATGTGGTCGGTAGTATGACCATTTTTCCGAATTCATTGAGATTCACATTGCCATCATTAACAACTGCATCACGTAAATGAATGTACTCTTCGGAACGCAACTTGGTTTGATTTAATCAAATGTAGAGGAGTCGTTCGGTTTCGATTTTCGCATACATATCGACAATGTATTGATGGAACAATTGCCGACATTTCAAGATTAGATTTTCAGCGTTTACACGAATCATCAATCGATATGAATAGTATTTCATGGCACTGACTTTCTTATTCGTTTCCTCATTTGTTTGTGGATTTCTCATTAAGATGTTGAAATGATATCTATCTTCTCCTTGCCTAAATAAAATCGGATATTGCAATCCGTCGAATGAGCGATGAGTTTCTGAGACTCGCTGGACATCACCATTTGTGCGATGAAGAATTATATCACGCGAGTTAAATTCTTCGCCAACTATAACGATCGCCACTTCATCAATTGTTGGTGCATTGTACTGTCTTTCGTGTTGGCCGACAGGTGTTTCGTCTGCTCTAACTACGACTTTGTAGTCATCAGTTGGCTTTTGTTCAAGGGCAGTTCTGAACAATCGAATTAATTCGTTGTGTTGATTGAATAAAGTTTGTAATGCAGCGACTATTTCTCGTTTAGTGCCAGTATTGAATTGACAACGTTGATCGATTTGTTCATGAGTGTTTCCCATGAAATAAATTTGAAGAAATTTGTGATCTGCGTTCGGTTGTGGTAGTAGTGATCCTGCACGATGGTAAATTTGCCCTTGCACTTTAAATGTTGGCATGTAATTCTCGCGCACGATATTCGTTGCACCGAACGATGTCATTTGGAAACTTGAATTGTACTTCCGTATGTTTGCCAAGAAATATTTTGACTGGCTTGTGTCACCTGATACCAACGTTGATAATGGTTCGGGTAGTAAATGTAACTCTGGCAATTTCACTTTTCCACCCGCGCAGCACATTGCTGGTGTTTCATTCTTTAAATCTGAGGGCATTGCAATACACGCATGATTTATCCATTTTTCCAATAAGCACACTTGGATGAAGACTGTAATCATAATTTGCATTATAATGGAATGCACTAAGATTTAGATCAGCGTGCATTGTTCGTCTGGATTGAGCAGTGCGAACTCGAACGGTTTGCAAAATTGCTTCCCGTTGTTCGTCTGTTTCAGATGATCGGGTTTGAGCAGTGCAAACTCGAACGGTTTCCAATCTTCCTTTACGTTGCTCGTCTGTTTCAGATGATCGGGTTTGAGCAGTGCAAACTCGAACGGTTTCCAATCTTGCTCTCCGTTGCTCGTCTGTTTCAGATGATCGGGTTTTAGCAGTGCGAACTCGAACGGTTTCCAATCTTCCTTTACGTTGCTCGTCTGTTTCAGATGATCGGGTTTGAGCAGTGCAAACTAACGGTTTCCAATCTTGCTTTACGTTGCTCGTCTGTTTCTGAAGCTCGTGATGCCTTTATTTTTCGTGCTTGAGGTGTAGATCGACCAATAGCTTTTCGTTTAGGTGGCGCTCTACAGTTTCGTACTTTGCATAGGGTTAGAATTTTAAAGAAAAATAATTTTCTGGGATTTCTTCACTGGTTATACTGGCAATATAATAAAGACTTTGTATATCTTAGGTGTTGGGAGAAGAACTTTCAATTCCCTTTATTTTGATGTATGATTGATGGGTGTACTTTAGGTTCTAGAGTATACAGCTTGGGCTAACATAAGATGTGTTCATGTAAACAAACTGCTAGCTCCGCATGGTCATTTTCACTCCCTGGACTTCAGAGGTAAATTGTAGAAAAATGGTATGATAACTTTTTTTACTTTTCAGATATTTTGTAATTTGTTCATTGCACTTTCAGAAGCTGCTATTGCCTACTTCAGCAAAATTCGTTTTTCCTAGTTTAATAACTGCTAAAGTTATTGTACTTTTGATTAATTCTGGCTAATTTTTCAAGCACATGGGAGCATCCATTTTGTTATACCATGCGCTTAGATCATTTACAATTTCCACAAGTGCAGTATCCAAAGAAATATCAGCCACATTACATCAAAGTAGCATTGAGATATGCCAACATTATCTCCATTGTGCATGTTACAAATGCAAACAACTTCACCTCACATACGTCACTATCTGAAAAGTACATATTAACTGGTGAGCGCCCCCATAAAGAGCATTCGGGTGTATACCCATGGAGTTATATTTATTGCTGCTTGTATTAATATTGGCTCATTTAGTTTAAATTCACTGCAGTTTAGAACTTAAATATCTTTACATTCCAAATTCTGCTTTAATTAAGCGGCTGCAGGTGGGCTTGAGAAGAGTTATGTCCCTTTCTATTGTACACAATACGACATAGACTAGTGACAATTAGAAACCTCTGTGTGTCATTGTTTTTAAAAATGTTTCATTAATTTGACATTTCTCAAGGAAGATGCTATCAGTTCTTCTTTGAAATGGTAATAATTTGGGTATTTTTCCCTGTTTTTTCATTGTCAAATTAAACTATTAACAAAATTTATTTTCTTGGTATTAAATAATTTCGTATTGACATAAAAAAAATTCTATAGTATCATATGGTCATGGTTTATTAAGCTAAGTCAGAAATATTTCAAACTAAATTAACAGTTCAAGATATAATGACATATAAAAGAGCTTCAACTCAACATACACAAGTCTGCAGCAAGTGTCACATTTGGACAGGCTCACATGAACAACATGGTTATGGAATAATTTATGTAACCTTTCGTGGGAAAAGAAAGATTGCTTTGGCTCACCGACTAAGGTTCTATGTTGAAACTATGGTAAATTCACTACCGTATCAGTGTGACGTATCACATAGATGCCACACAAAAACATGATCATTTATCACTTGAACCAAAAAAGAGAAAATTTGGCTAGAAAAATCATGTAAAGCCTAAGGTATATGCCAAGGCAATATGGGCTAGGGGGAGGGGTGTATACTGTGATAGTCAGGTACATTTAATAATTGTTACATGCATTCATTTAAAGGATTTAATGTGTATGGATGTTCATTGGGTACAAAATTATTTATTGAATTAGCAAACATTGAATTTTGTACAAGTTTTCTGTTGCTTTTTTGTTTGTGTTTGATGTAGCATATGTACTTGTACTGAAGACTTGATTTCCTCTCCTATCTTTTACTGTTCTATGATCTCATTCTGCTATGAGCTGAAATACTGGATCAGACTGAGTAGAACAATTCCATGAGACTTGGTCAGTGGGAGTGTAAAGTTTCCTGTACCATACTCAGAGCTATGAGGGAATGAATGACATAATGCATCAAAATGTCTGCTCCATACTGATATTTTAGGTGCATAGGTAAAAATGATATTGTGCAAGCTCTCGCACTTATTTGTGTTTAGAAAGTGTGAAATTTTACTTAGCTTGACATCTAAGACAAAATTTCTTAGTAAATATTCAAGCTTTTTAATATAAGAAAGATTTAAATGTTTCCCATATGGCAGAAATTTTGAGTAATAGGATGCTAAATGGGCAAGTCAGTCACTCCAACTTTGGCCTTTTAGCAAGAAAGTGCCAACATCGCATTTAAATTTCCTGTGCCTGGGCCTCACTTTCTATGTCCTTGGCACTTTTCTGGACAGGCAGTCTGTTCTGCTTCCTGCAGATTGTAGTTTGTACATTTAACTGTTAAAAAGGCACACAGTCCTTGAGTTTTGCTTTTATACATCGGTGGATTATATCGCTTGCAATTTCCAGCTCAGTCATACATTATGCACAATGTTCCCAATATCCTAGTTAGTTTTGGTATGTTCATAATTACATTTCCATTGATGTTGACAACACGCTGCAACATGTGACCCAACAATTAAGTTTTCTTCATTTCTTTCTTTCTCCAATTCAGGGCAAAGCTTGGGTGCACTTTTTTTGGGCCACAGGAAGATAGTGATTCTTCATATACATCAATTCTTGGGCGCTTTATTTGTGGAGATGTAGAACCAGATTGCAACCTGAATAGGTTGGTCACTCTTGGATACTCGTAATCCATAATCCTATGGTTGACTGTGTTGTATGAACTCTTGTGGACAAATAGCTATTTTCTTAGCTCTTCCTTTAGCCATGTTTTCTTAGATAGTGGCTAATGTGGGTTGACGTAGTATTAGTGACATCATGGTTACCAGTTGTTCCTGGTTGTGATGTATCTTAGACAGTATGTAACATCATAATCAGGCTGGGGCTTGAAATTGTTGGGAAACACACCTACGCTCTTTTTTGGCATACAAGTCTGCATGTTTTGGTTTTATAATTAATTTTACCATATAAATCAGTCAACATATTTGATTTTCATTGTAATCAATTATGTATGTAATCATCAATCACATTCCTGGTTCATGGAATGGTCTCACCAGGAGTTAATTCCCCTTGACTTTTCATTTCAATTCTTTGACATACAAGCATTAGTGCAGATTCAAATTAGATTACTAGTGCCGGGGAAAATGTAATTATTTACAAACAAAATATATATTTATGTCTACTGTTATGAATTTATAGCATCAAGGACTTTTTTTCTTAATCCAATGCTGGACAATTTTTGCACTATTACCTCAAACTTTATGGAATTTTCCTCACTTTTCTCACTTGATTTATATGTATACATGACCCAAGTATAGTTTGCAACTTTAGAAATGATCTAAATACATTATTTGATGTTTGGATTGAAAAATAAAACAAATACTTCATATGCATTTATTCTTGAATGTCTTTCTTTAATGTCAAAATAATAGCATTTCCCAGTGACGTTAAAATACAGTTTTGACGTCATGAAGCTACATTTAAGTTACTTCAGAGGGGTATGGTAAATTAACTATGTGTTTGTAATTTTGGAAGTAAATACCATGTATGATATATCAATATGTTTGAAATTGACTGCAGAATATGACAAGTTTTTCAATAAGTTGAAAACACATCTTCAGTGGTTCTTTAAGGTGGCGCTCTACAGTTTCGTACTTTGCATAGGGTTAGAATTTTAAAGAAAAATAATTTTCTGGGATTTCTTCACTGGTTATACTGGCAATATAATAAAGACTTTGTATATCTTAGGTGTTGGGAGAAGAACTTTCAATACCCTTTATTTTGATGTATGATTGATGGGTGTACTTTAGGTTCTAGAGTATACAGCTTGGGCTAACATAAGATGTGTTCATGTAAACAAACTGCTAGCTCCGCATGGTCATTTTCACTCCCTGGACTTCAGAGGTAAATTGTAGAAAAATGGTACGATAACTTTCTTTTACTTTTCAGATATTTTGTAATTTGTTCATTGCACTTTCAGAAGCTGCTATTGCATACTTCAGCAAAATTCGTTTTCCCTAGTTTAATAACTGCTAAAGTTAGTGTACTTTTGATTAATTCTGGCTAATTTTTCAAGCACATGGGAGCATCCATTTTGTTATACCATGCGCTTAGATCATTTACAATTTCCACAAGTGCAGTATCCAAAGAAATATCAGCCACATTACATCAAAGTAGCATTGAGATATGCCAACATTATCTCCATTGTGCATGTTACAAATGCAAACAACTTCACCTCACATACGCCACTATCTGAAAAGCACATATTAACTGGTGAGCGCCCCCTTAGGTGGCATAATTGATTAGACAGCAAAAGTAATGCTTTGTAACGACTATTACAAATTCACACCGCGATTGTTTGACGTAACCAAGGTGCGAACCAAACGTAACGAAGTAAACATGACGTACACCGATTATGAATTTCATACAGCTGTTGATTTACGTCATCATAGTTTCAGCCAATCCAGACGGTGTTCGATCACGTGACGTATCAAAGGCGCCTACTGTTCGATCACGTGACATACAAATTCACACCGCGATTGTTTTACGTAACCAAGGCGCGAACAAAACGTAACTAAGTAAACATGACGTATCTAAGGCGCCTACAGTTCACACCGAAGACACGCGAAAATAGGTATCGCTACAGACCGTGTTCGATCATGTGACGTATCTAAGGCGCCTACTGTTCGATCACGTGACGTATCTAAGGCGCCTACTGTTCGATCACGTGACGTATCTAAAGGCGCCTACTGTTCGATCACGTGACGTATCTAAAGGCGCATACAGTTCACAGCGAACACACGGTAAATGTCGCAAAAAAAACATTTGTTAATTTGTGACAATTTTAATGGTTGAACTAATTCAGAAACCTTCGCGGGCGTGCGCAGAATAACTCACAAAGTTTAATCGCAATCGGATGA